>VDFB02092059.1:0-149910 GCA_007258455.2 Sequoia sempervirens | reverse complement strand
AAAACCTCTAGCCATTGGATAAATTTGGTCATACCCTCCCAGCAGAGGCTTCCAACAATTTGAGATCCACTTGTGGAGATCAGGCAGGCTTGGCCAGACACCCTTGAATCTCCCAATCAGGCCCAGCCCAGAAAAAACTTCTTCATTGAAGATCATTTCTTTCTCCAACTCTCCATTTATTTCCAAAGTGATTGACTCAGAAGAGGCAGGGGTAACAGGGTCCCCTCCATTCCCCCCAGCGAGTCTTCCGCTTGAGTTTTTGGCTGCCCTACCGTGCCCCGATTTGTTTTCCTCAAGCCTCGGCTTTTTGCAGTCCTTGAAGGCTCTAACTTCACCAGGCTTGGCATTGCCTTGCTGCATCTGAAGCTGGTCTCCATCTTCACCAGCAGACTCTCCCCCACGATGCACTGGCGACTGCTTTGCGGGACCCTTTTGGCTATTCTGTCCTATACTGGTGCGACTTCTGTTTGGAGTGGAGGCCCTAAGCACACCCTGTGCTGCAAAGTTCTGAAAGCTTTACTTGGGCTGAACCCTAGTCTCCTCTGCGAAAATCAGACCATTGGCGGCCATTCTCAACTAGTGTTAGGATGGTGTAACATTACATTATTAATTACTGTCTTCTAAATAGTATTCAGATTTTAGAGTGATAGCAAAAATTTGATTCTAGAAAATTAGGATACATTTGTGCTAACATGTTTTAATAGACATCGTTTATTTTATTGTCTGACAGTTCTCTTTTCCAGGCATTGGTTTCTAAGGAAGCTAATATAACAGATCCATCCAGGGCCCCTACTTCCATAATGCAACTTTCAGAAATATTGTCAGACTGTGGGCTTTCGTATTCAAGTCTCATCACCGGAAAAGAAGTAGAGGCTGTTTGTTGTTTGTTGGATAATGGTATGGAGTTTTTAAAAATAGTTTGGTAGTTTTGTGATCTTATATTTAATATTTGTTGAGGTATCAGTAGCATAGGCATAAAGAAGTCTGCAACATAAAGCATTTCTTTCAAAACATTGCAGATGAGCATGATAAAATTCTAGAAAGTACCTCATTGATCAACATTGGGGCAAATCTTGCTGGTGCGCACGTAAGCTGGACTCTAAAAAAGTGACTCCTCTTGTGTTTACAAACATTCTGTACTAAAAACATCTTTGGCTCGATGCTTCATGCTGACAGTATTTTATTCATTTGTGGATCATGCCAGTTCTTTGGGGCTATGTGTTTGTGGAAGTTGCCACAGTTGCTCATGAGAATATTAAGGATCTTCTAAAGAAAATTCAAAGTTGCCAAAGTGAAAGAATAAGAGCATTGAGCAATATGAAATACTTGCTGTGTTCACTGGATTATCCATGGGGAGTCAAAAAGTATAGCATAAATTTTTTGTCAGAAATGTTCAGTGAGAATTCTGTTTCTTCAAAAGATTGTGATGAGAAAATTGACTGGTCTGCTACTACTCCAAGTTTATTCTCTTTGTTGCAGGTAAACAATTTTTTTGAAGTCTTTGTTTGTATCTACTCAAAAAGATTCAGACATCTACAATCACTATTCCCTTGGTTAATCATTCTAGGCAATTACTTTAAATGTTATAGGCATTTTAGCTTATTGTTAAATGATGTCTCACATTCTTGTGAGATGTGTACTCAATTATGTATTGCTAATTATTTTCGAGGCCAGGCTGTGCAGCAAATCATGGTATATGCACCTGATCCAAAGCAACGGAAAGAAGCATTTTCGGCATTGACAAAAGTAAGTCAATTTTGGTAAACATATTTTCCCTTGGTAGCTTCAGGTTTTACCTTCTAGTTAAAATGTGTTTCAAAGGAACTAACTTGATCTATAAATCTCAAATCTTAAGTTTGACTTATTTCTTCTTTGTGCTCAGGAAAAAATAAAGATTTTGAATTCTATGAAAGGGAATATGCCTAGAGAAGTTTTCAAAGTATTAACCATTACAAAATGCCTTCCCATGTTGGTTCTAGGACTTGGTAGATAAGTGAGTAGCAGCAACCAAGGCTGAAAAATGTTTCTAGCTGTATTGTCTTGACCACCAGACAATAGCATTCAAGTTAAGGCAGTGCATATTTGCAAAATCGAAAATGAAAAAGACTTGTAATGTAATATCTAGGTCAATGAAGGGAAGTTGTAATTCAGCTGCCTGTGCATTTCTTGAATCTGCTGTGACAGTTGTTGAAGTTCCATTTCTGTTGTGGTTTTGAAATTACAGTTTTGTTTACAGATATCTGTCAGATCTGTTGAGAATTCCTTACTGGTTAGAGGACAATTACCTAGACATTTGAGTGAGCTGGATGAGAAAAGTGATGTGCTTGTTACAAATGGTTGTTAACCATTTAGTGGATACTCTCATTCTTACCCTCGAGATCACTGGCATTATTTCTGGAGTAACTGCTCTCTGCTAATCACTGCATGTAGAGATGAGAATATCATCTAGATGCTGTTCAATTACTGAAATTGCTACATGTAATTTTGGATGGAAAATTGTGGTCATTTGTACATGCATTTTGGTGCTTCTAATGAATGGAGGTACAGGTGGAACTGGAGGCATTTGCTAAGATGCTGATGGCTATGAGTGTATGTAGTTGAATCATCCTTTTTGCTTGAAAAATTCATTGAGTACTTGGGAAACTTGGCAAGATTTCTAAAACTTGAAGTTGATCTGAATCAACTCAACTTGAATTAAGATAATTGACAACAATTTTATTGAAAAGATATCCTAGTGTCAGGCATTTGAATAACCACTATGAACATATGATACAAATTTCTGATTTCCTTTTTTGGTTTTGTGTTTGAAAATCTATGTTAGTTGGTTTCACATATGAAGAAAAATGATATTAGGAGGCTAATCGCTTTCATTAAGTCCCATGCAAGTGCAGAATACGAGAGTTTTCCTTACATCAGCTCTATGAAGATTTGAGATGTCAAAACATTTAGATACTTTTTCTTTCCACGTAAAACTGAAAACAAGAATCACTGATAGAAAGAAAAATTGACATAAAGAACATAATATTCTACATCATACAGATTCTAAATGCAATTACATTTTCTAGGTATTATAGGAAAAACATAGATATTTGGGTATTTTGTAGTGAATTTGATAAATTTAATATTTGGCTATCTTGTTAAACTATAACTTGTTTCTTTTAATTATCCATATTAGTTTTTTTATTTTTTGCGTATTTGTGACTAACTTATTTTAGTATGAAAAGTATTGTACACTTAAATTGTAAACTTGCCAATAATGTAAAATTGCACATGCATGTTTTTGATTGTAGATATTAGCAGAACTTCCAGCTCATGAGAAGTTTGACGTGCTAAAAGCTCTCATCATAAACTCCAACTATCCATCAATGGTAATTTACCTTTTCTTGAACTTGATAATTGATTATGCTTATTGATTTGGAAAGGGCTTTAGGCTTATACATATTAACTAATATTATTTTCATTTATATGCAGACTGCACTTTTGTTAGGCACTGTCAGAAATGAAATAGCAAATGCTTTTAAAATGAAGTCTTCAAAAGATGAGCATTCCCATCTTGGATCACCATTTGTAACTGGAGATGTCCTGGAGCTTGTGGAATTTATTTTGAAGCCTCAAAAAGGTGGACCTCCTGACCTTCCTGGCCAGAGCGATGCGGTAAACACTCCACCTTAAGGTCTCCTCTATGATTGAGGGATTTTATTTGCTTCTTATTTGGTTGAAATAATATTACAGACAATTCAGAATATTCATCTTTGTTGGGAATTACTGGTGATTGTCATGGACAAAAACAAAATGGAATATTGTCAAGGTATTATGGACTGTTGATTGTTTTGTTGGAAATATTGTTGTCATTGATGTCAAAGGAGCGTAGAAGACATTGCTGTTATTAAAGAAGAAAATCAGTTTCCCTTATTCAAGGTAGATCACATCATTCCAATGAGATCATTTAATCATGACAGCATTGCAATTAAGAGAAAGTGGAGGACCTCCTTGTGAAAATCCAATTTAATATTGTTTGAGGCCTCTTTGAGATGAACGACCTCTTGTGGAAAATTAAATTAATATTGTGTGAGGTCTTTTTGACATAGACGAACCCTCTTGATGTGATCGCCCAACTTGGGAAAAACAAAAATAAAAATAAATTTATTCATGTGCAAACTTGGTCGACCCTCCTTGAAGGATCACCTCCCTTGGATGATGAGGCATAAGGAAGGTATAACTAAAATTTGTGTGTGGGGTAAATGAAAGCAAGCAATTAAAGAAACATCATTCCTATTAAAAGAGAATATATGTGAAGAAGTTGTGAGCAAATTTTGTGAAGGAAACTCAAATGATCATCATCCATTGAAGAAGTTATATTCAAGAAGGAAAAATTTTGTTCATTAGAGGTTGGTGCCTCTCAATAGAAGATATTGGTGTCTCTTGCTAAGTTGGTGCTTAATAGTGGGGATTGGTGTTTCCAATGGGTTGCTGCCTACAAAAGATTTGTTAGAGAATTTTATTTTTGTGACTGGATTTGGACAGTAGATTCAAGCAGTCTTTCTCCGTGGTTTTTTTTGGAAGGGTTTCCACGGAAGTCTTGTCTCTTATTAGTTGGTAGATCTTGTGTAATTGATATTTTCGTGGTTGTTGGATTTTAAATAAGTAAAAGTTAATCTTATACTGATTCACCTTCCCTCTTAGTATAAGTGTGTGTGCTCATCATGTTATAATTCAATAAAGTTTGTAATGAAATCACAGTAAGAAAGATATCATTGCTACAAGATGCATTCATTCTAAAATGCCTTTTGAGACAATACCTCAAGTATTCATTGATATTGCCAACATACAAACAGACAAAAAGAGCCAACCCCTGTTGCTGGTGACTATTTGTGCTAGGATCAATTCCATGCATCGTGAAAAGTGCTAAGATGGAAATAACATTCTTCTTTTTCTTAGGCCATTGCCTTTCTGGTTTATGTGATCCCTTTGGTGAATCACACTACTCATTATGTCGTTCAACTAGAATACAAGTGACAATGTATTCCTAGATTTGTATCATCCATCCTATAGGATGGTTACTTTGGGTCAAGTGCTAAACAGCTATTATTCTACTTCACTAGCATACAATTATGCAACATGATGGTATGATAATCAAAGGTCCAAAACAAAACTGTCACTAATAGTTAAACAAAAGTGTTGTCTGAATCTGTCATGCTTTAAATCAAGCTCAGTAGAGATTTAAAGAAAACATATTGACGATAGGCTTGGGTATCCACAACATCATTAGATGTAGCAAAATATTTTGAGATTTTGAGAGGCAAAAATATGATCCTGTAATGTTCCCTTTATAGAATTTTCAGGAATTTCTATTTTTTGGTAATTTTCTGAATTTTGAACGAAAGATAACTGAAACAGCAAACTGAAAAATCAAACAAGTTGTTGGAAATGCATGAAACAAACCTTCATTTGCTGATATAAACCATCTGGGAAATTAATCAATCAAGTTTAAGCTCAATATTGTCAGTTGTACTCGCAGATCAGCAGTATAAACCCTAAATCAAAATTATATTCGGATCTGAAAATTAAAATGCTCACAACAAGAATAGGAATCCACTGGAAACTGGCTTTTTATTAATGGCAGCAGCATGAAAAATTACAATGACTACTATGAAGTACTGGAAATTCAATTTCAGTTTACATATGATGTTTTTTACTCACAAAATGACTGAGAATCCTGATGATGCAACTGATTCAGACCTGTAGCATGATGTAAATGATTTCCAACTTCCCAAGATGTACATGTATGGCAGCAGCAAGTAGAGCTAGTTGGTGGCTGGAAAAAGGATGAAAATGCAGTAATAATTCCTCCCAGCAGCAGTCACCTCCCAAACATGTATGACAGCAATAAATGCTGATGTATGGCTGGTATAAATTACCAAAAGTAATGTGGAAATTATCCTTAAATGCTGATGCCAATAAAGGTATCTGAAAATGATACTGGTCATTGCCCTAGGTGATGTCGAAAGCTGTACGGCGCTTCAAATTGGACCATCAAATGATGTGAAATTGTCTCCAACACTGGTGCATCAATAATGAACGATGGAACAGCAACACTAAATCTGAAAATTGCAATGATGTTTCCATTTGACGATATTCAAATAATTTGCCTGCAAAACCTATCACCCAATTCTGAAATTTTGCATGAAATTGCTCTCAATTCAGCTCCAGTGCAATCCCTGTGCAGAGATGCTCTAGACAAATGTGAGGGTTTTTGTCCTCTAAGACCTCAGAAAACAACCAAGGCTTTTTGTCATTGGATGCCAACTTGAATAGGAAACTCCAAAGTGAAAATGCCAAATGAAATCTTGATAATGAAATGAAGCTAGGCACCTCCTTGATATACCTTTCCAAGTTGGGCCCTTGGATTTAAATTTCTCTCCAAGCATTTTAAAACATTTTTTATTTTAAGTATTTAAAAATACTTTTTATTTTAATACTAGTGTTTAATACACCTTTTATCTGTGTGAGTGTAGGTTTTCTTTTAGAACATTATTGTAAAAATATTGTTCATTCCTATACACTATATTGAGAGCAACTTGGATCATGATATAATCTCCATGTTTTTGGTGCCTTTGTTGACATAAAACTAGCATGCTAGAAACCAATCATCTTATGGTCTACAATTAGGAAATGAAGAAAATATTGAAGGAAAACTCTAAAAATACCGCAAAAAACATAGTTTAGAGGAATTTAGTGGAGGAAGCTATCGAGGAAATTGATGTTATACAACCCCTTTATTGAGTTTGAAATAAGCTGACATGAGGAAGATGGCATTGCTGCAAACTTTGTTCTATCATAGATTCAATCGTTTTGGACTGAATTAGGAAGCTTAGGAGATGCTTGTAAAATGAAGCCAAGTTATGTAATTATCAAGTGGAGGGGTTTCAATTCTACAAGATTTCTTCTAAGTTACCGAATCATTGCTCTACACTCGTCGACTCTGGAAATGAAACACATATGTTATGGAGTCGGAATCGATTCACATGTGGGTACGCATTTGAATCAATTTTTTGTTTGTAGAGGCGTTTCAAACATCAGGTGAACGATTCTGGCTGTTTCTAGGCTTGACATGGCTTGCCCAAGTCGATTCTAGACCGATTCTTTATTTTCGGTTGTGCCAAATCTTGGGTAGGGCTTATCACCTCCGTGCCTAGTATGGTTGACTTTGGCAGTAGGTCGCTCCATTTGTTTCATGCTCCATTTGTTTCATAGATAAAACCTTCTCTTATAAAACCTTCTCTTATTGCCTCACGTCTTTTGCATTTGCCTTGCAATCGGTAAATCTGCCCTTTCATTCCTTAGACTATAGTTTACGTACAAACTTTCATTCTATTATGATTGAATTAAAATAATAAAACTAAATATAACATTTCCGAGAGGTCTAGCTCAAGGTAATCCATTTTCAATGTCGATCAAGGGACATCTCCACTTTTGGAAGCTATCGAGCCGGCGGTTGCTTCTCCCAATTGGTTCCCATACGAGTTATGGTGACAATTTGGCAATTCATCCGCTTTCCAAATTATGGTGATGGTGGTTACAAAACGTGATAGTTAGAGCGTCGACGGTCAGAGCTATAATTATATATAGTCTATATATAATATTTATTATTCATATTATAATAATATTATATATATTGATATAATTTTAAAAAATTAATATTTTATTTATATGATTGAATTAAAATAATAAAACTAAATATAATATATTATATTTTTTTTTTCATTACACTGCAGGAATTGGGTAGCACGACCCCCTATAAACTGCAGTGCGCCTGGTAAACTTTTTAACGTGACCGGCGGCGCTAGCGTGACACGCCCTACAGTACCACGGGGGTGGGGGAGACTAGACCTCGTGACCAACCTCTTGCAACAGGAAAGATTTAGCCAACCGAGCTAGGGCCCCAACCTCAAATGTAATATATTATATTATTAAATATAATTATATATAGTTTATATATAATATTTATTATTAATATAGTAATATTATATATATATATTATATTGATATAATTTAGAAAATTAATATTTTATTTATATGATTGAATTAAAATAGTAAAATTAAATATAATATATTATATTATTAAATATAATTATATATAAATTAATTTGTATAATATTATATTATTAGTATATTATATAATTATTATATATATTATTATGAAATATGTATATATTTATTATTTTTATACGTTTTTTGTATGGACGTACCCATACTCGTACTATACCCAACCCCATTTTTTGTCGTACCAATGTACTATACCCATGTACCCGATTCCGATTCTGATTCGGTAGCTTAGGATTTCTTTAGTGCAGAGAATTTTCAAATACAAGATGAGTTTAGGATTGTACAATCTTGAGAAGAAAATAAATCATAAGTGGGAAGCATAAGAGAAAAGAAAGAAATGGCAAAGTTTCCAGCAACTGAAGTTACTGGGAATAAAGGATTTATGCTTTTCTGTAGTGTCCCACCCCGGATGACATGGTATTTTACGATTTCCTTATGTTTGGCAATGCAGGCATTTTGACAAGCATTTCGCATGAATGCTATTCTGAGTTGGTTTCAGATTTCTTTCAAAACCACGATACATATTTTATTGTACTACAATCACAGTTTGACTTCTCCCACATTTTATATCAGATAGATTACTCATTGCAATAGCAAGGGAACTGATGCAGATATTATAATAGAGAAATTACCCCTTTTCAGTTATAAATCTGCTGTTTTTACAGTTCAGAGATTTTCCTTTAAAATTAAATACTGAGCAGCAAATACAAATTAATACACAATGATAAACTGCTGACCTGGAACTAGTATAGCAGAAACTATGCTCTGATTTATTATTTCTCTGATTACTCCCTGACCTGGAAGGTCTGGATTTGATTGTAGCTCCTGTTTGGAAAATGATACAGGTCTGTCTATCTGATCTGAGTATTGAAACAGGTCTGAAAGTGCACTGTAAACACTCCAATGCAACCCCCAATCTCACCACAGCTTCCACGAAGAACATAAACACACCCAGTACTAGCTGTTTGTCACTTTTCTGAAGGATTGTACACTCCAAAGATGGCTGGAAGTGATACTGCAGGGCTGGGCGTCACCTTTGGGACTGAATAACTACTCTAAACTCAGTGACCTGCTCCCAAGATGGCACACCATGCCGGCTGTCAATGCCTGAAAGTGATCTGCCTCTTCACACAAAGTGATTTCTGCTGCATACCCTCAAATAAATATCCAGAACTAAGGCGCCCAAGTTTAATCTGAAGATTCCAGCATGTAATGATGATTTTACTCCATAGTCATACTCCCATGAGAGCTCCAAGTTGGTATGGCCTGCCGGCAGGGTGCAATTTCTTTTAAAAAATAAACTGCCACTATTAAGTGTTCAAATCCTTTGCAAGAGGGGTTGCCCAGATCTAGTGAAGCCTTTGAAAGTGAAATGATACCCACAACACCAAACTCATCATAAAAACCTAGAAATCCATTCTAGCTGCCTGACAACTTCATACAGCAAACAACTCTGAAATTTGTCTTTCATAAATCTTTGTAAATACCTTTGCTCTGAAATAATGATCAATATATCTGCAAGATCCTAATAAATCCTTCAAACCCTAAATTAAGGCTTTTTCTGAAATCGTTATCATGCAATGCATAACCCCTGAATGGAGTGATTAGATTCAACCTTGGGATGTCTTTCAATCCTGCAGTTGAAGTTCCTTATGAGGGTTTTCATCCTCACAAAGCCAAAACCTCAGTACAACCAGCAAACCCTTCTCATTATTTTGAATTTGTCTTCAAACATGAATGAGCAAAAGCACACAAAAGTGCTTTTATACTTCTCCCAAATCCCATGCCCAAGTTGGCTTTTTAATTTAATTTTATTTAATTCACTTTAACTCCTTATAACTCCCTTAAGTTGGGCTGCCAACTTTATGATATAAAATAATCATTTAAAAACCCCTTATAACCCCTTTATCATAAAATCACTTAAATATATAAATAATGCTTAAAGTTAAATTTTTTAATTTAAATTTAATATTAACTTTATTTAAACTTGAAGCTTTGGACCATGATAACTGCAAAGGTAAAACCATGGTAAGAATTCGTCAACAATCCCAACATAGAAATATTGCCAACTGACCAGGTTGGTGACCACTTGGTGACTTACTAAAAATAGTATGTGTGGACAAAGTGTCAAAAGAATGCTCTGGAAGGCACACTGCGAAAACTTGAGAATACACTGAGCTAGGAAACACCAATTAAACCCAAATGGTTGATTGCCAAGCCACAAATGCCCTCAGAGGGCCCCCCTAACCACCATGTTAGTCTACGGGGACTAAGGTGATAGACTAACCACAACTCCTGCTGACTACCTAGGAAGGGGACATTACATTTTCCCCATTTGGGTATATGTAGCAGAATCTGATTTGCCTTCATTTTGGAAGTCTTTATGCCATCAATGACCAGATTGACTGTGTAGAATGAATTGCAATTAGTTCATGTTAGTAGAAGTCAAAGAAACATTTGCAATGGACCATTATTGATTAGAATGTGTGTGACTATTACAAATTCAAGATGAAGCATATTTGATATTTCACCAGCCGTTGATGATTGAAGATTTAATTTTATTGTTTGTTTGTTTATAATTCATTATATTGGGTTCTTACCTTTGAATATAGGATTGATCTTACCATTGGGCCTATTTGTTGTCGTAGGTTTTGTGGTTCCTAAGGCCATGTGTTTTCCTTTCTAATTAGTCACTAGCTATGTCCCACTAAGGACACAATTTGTAGTAGCTAGTAGCACCTTTCAAGTCCTAGGAAGAAGAGAGTTATTTGTGCACAAAACATTTAAGAAATAATTTTTTAAGGAATAAAAAATAGAAATTAAAATATATTCAATGCTAGAGAAAAATGGAGTAAGAATTGATTCTCTCATTAATATTGGTAGAAGTAGAGTTCCCATTGTGTCCTCTCATTGCAATCTCCTAGGGATATGTCCCAAGGGCAATGAATCATTGTGATGCTTTTAAATTTTTGCCCAATGTACTTCAGGGAGGACTTTTTTGGGTCCCACTGAGTGTCTATGTTGTTATTTTAAGAATTTTTTCCTCCTTCAATCCATCAACATCTCTATCGATTGACTTCCTACGTTGAGGTACTTCTTAGAGAACCCTCCTTGCCTTTTTCCTTCAAAGTTATTAACATGTAAAAGAGGATATACACTTGGGTTACTTAGGCATCTTCTTGTATGTAGCTGCTCAACCCTGAGTTTACTTTTTATTTTACCCTTTTTTATTGATTATGGATGGCATCATCACTCTATTGGCGTTTCAATTTGCACCTCTGGAATGTGGATTAGAAACAGACAACTATGCACATATAAACTGCTCTTCAAATTAGGAGGGGAAGCTCCCTCTTTTCTGATGATGCTTTAAAGAATGTAAACTAAACTATTTGCCAATCTTTTTGGTTCTCAACTAAGAGCAAAAGGTTATAAAACTCTAGCACCGTAGCTGAGGTTTTCTCTTTTAGAATTTCAGCTACGACTAAGCCTACTCTAATGATGCTTTTAACAACTCAAGTAAACTTAGAGCTTGAGAGTTAAAAGTAAACAAGGAATGATCTTGACATAGATACTTAAACAAACTTTCTCTCAACGCACACTTGAAGACTCATTGTACTTTTTGATGCAAGCTGAAATAAAGATTATATAAGCATAACATATAAAACAAAACTTGAGACAGATCAAAGCAACAAAGCAGGCATAAGATTTCCTTTCTCAAATTTTAAATAATGATTACACTTCTAGGACAGCAAGATTGTAGCAATAACAGGCTTATAGTTTAGCGATCAAACTAGAATACACTTAACACAAGTAACACATGAACTGAACAATATCTTGCAGCAAAAAGTAGGCAAGCAAGCTTGCTCTTACACTAAGTGAATAGACACCGAATAACAACTTGCAGGAAAAGTAGGCTTAGCAATTTGCTATCACAATAACGGTGAAAGAAAAATGGGCAAGGCTGCCCTTATTTATACACAAGTGAAGGAGTAGGGAACCCTAGAATCTCCTTGCTTTTACAACAAGACTTGCCATCATGCAAGCTTTATTTCTAAAACTAAAACAAGATAACTATCTAACAACCTGTTGAAAGCAAAAAATAGGGAAAGTGCCAACTATTACAACTTGATAGTTCTTTCTTACAAAGAATAGATAAGCATAAGACAAGAATAGCAAGAAAACTTGGAAAAAGCATCGAGTTAACTGCTGCTTTAAATCTATCTTTGGAGATCTTTGCTGTCCTGATAAGATAACTCATTCATTGGTATTTTGGGAAAGTCTATCTGCCAAAAAGTTGGTAACCGCCTCATTGTTAAGAGCACTGATACTATCTGAGGCAATATTCTGCTTTTCCAAGATTTCCTTGCCTTTTGCAATTGAACTTAGAAAATCTTTGACATCTTCATCTACTTTATCAAATCTTGCTAATTTCGGCGGCTCTGCAACTGGAGTGACGACCTTTTATAAATATATCATCTTGCTTCAACATATCTTTTTTTACCCTGTGTGTGACCATCTTCTGACATTCCTCTGTTTCTTCTTCAACTTTTATACTTTTGACACTTCTCTTGATTTTACAATGGAAGAGTATTGTACAACTCTTTTCCAGTACTTGTCCTTTTGTTCATACCACACCTTTCCATGTTCTTCGGCTGAGATGATGATGTTTTCTGTCCATGGTGGTATTGAAAAAACGCTTCTCAACATTGTCCGACCTAAGGCTGCAAACAACCCGCCTATCTGCTGCTTGAATTTCTCGTGTTGCCGGATTGTAATGCTTGTCACAAACAATTACAAACTCTAGACTTTGCACTGAGACAGGGATTGAAGCTGCTGCAAGTAATCTAGAATGGCCAAGATGTTTGATTGCAACATTTCTTGCATCTTCCAAAGCACGCAAATTGAACATTGGTTTTATATGATGCAAATCAATTTCAAAAGTTTTCAGATAATCATGATACAACAACGGCTTGGTTTTGAATTTCATGGGAGAGTACTGCATGCTGAAAAACTTGAAGTTTGATTGTAAACTTGACTATGCTCGAACAAGTTCTGCACAAAAGCTAAAAATAGATTATTCTTTAAAAAATAGATTTTTCAAAAATAGTTTGAGATATGGGTTTTGTGGATAATTTCGTTGTGAAGAGACCTAGATTGTCCGATTTTTGAAAATGTTGATGGCTGATTGAAAAAGCAGAATCCCTAAAATTTTAGGATTTTCCCGAAAAAAGTTGAAAGCTGGGTAGTATTGTGTTTTAGAGAGACCCAGTTGATTAGATTTTAGAAAAATTGAGGGTTTCCTAAAAAAGCGTGGAAAAAGCAGGTTCTTGAAAAATATAAAATTTTCCAAAGTTGTAGAGAATCAAAAACCAAGTTGACTCATATTATTGAAAATTGAAAAAGATGACCCCCATCTTCTGAAAAATGGTGCCTTGGAAATTTGAAGCATGAAAAAGTGAGCCTCTGAACAACTTGATCTGGAAAATATGAAGAACTTTGAAAAAGCACCACGTTTTGGCCTTGAATTCTTGATATGAAGAAAATAATATGTTTCCTCTGGATGCTAACCTGCAAAAGATGTGAATAATGAATGCAAAGGCCTTTTTAAATAGGTTTTGAGGGTAAAAATGCTTTTATTCTCCAACTTTAAAAATCTTTGAATCCAATCTTGAGCTAGGTTTGTTGAATGTGGACATTGCTTCGAATGTTGAATGATGAAATTTTAAAAATTCACTAAGGCATTGAAATTTGGGTGCCCTTCTTGGCAGACTTAGCCATTTTAATTTTTTTTTCCAAATTTTGCTTGATTTTGACCTCAATTTGATCTTCATTTCTAGACACCAGATTGATGTGTGAACTGACTGATGATCTCGTTGCGGAGCCTGATCAAATCGGAGAAGATTGTTCTGGAGGCAACATTTGATAAAAACTGATTTTGGACCCCCAAAATCTTGGGCGCCCTTGACTAGCAGGGGGGGCGCCCTTACTCAGCAGAGAGAATTTTTTTTTGATGTTCTTCAATTTGTTAAGGTCTTTTGATCTCCCGATGAATTCTCATTTCCGAACGTTCAAGAGGTTCGATGAATTGACTGTTGGATTCGTTGGATAGCTCAAAGGATTTTGGAACGATTGTTATAGAGGTTGCATCTCCCGAAAACTAAATTTGAGGGTTCAAAAGCTTGGGCACCCCTTGGCTAGATGGGGCACCCAACTCTAGAGTTAGAATTTTTTTGTTTTTCAATCTTTTCTTTTGACTTTTTCAATTTTGCGTGTGTTTATCCCTCAGTTCGATTTGTGATATTTGGCGTTTGATAAATCTTCTAAGCTCATTGAGATATCCACTGAAAGTCTATTCAAATCTGAAGGAAATGTGCTGGAGGTCTCAAACGCTAATTTCCACTTTTAGACACTCAAAACCTTGGGCGCCCCTGGCTACTTGGGGCACCCATGATCACCAGACTTACCATTTTTTGGATTTTTTCAACCTTAAAATGTGTCCATTTTTGTTCCTCATGATCTATTGTTTATTCAATCTGAATTTGATAGCAATTGGCGGATCTGATGATTTGGCAGAGATATCCATTGGAAAGCTCAAAGAATTCTGATGAAATTGATGATTTTTGCAAACCCTAGCAGCAGGATTAGGTCCTCCAAAACCCTAGGCGCCCCTAGTTACCTGGGGTGTCTTACTCACCAGACTTAGAATATTTTTAAGAATTTTCACAATTACCAGTTTGCCCTTTGTTGAAACTTCTCTATTTGATTTGAGATTTCAGCTGACCGATTGATCTGTTGGACCTGTTGATAGATTCATTGTGAAGCTGAAAGGATTCTGAGCAACATTGTCTTGGAAGCACAAACTCTAATTCTAACTTTTGAGGCCTTGAAAAGATGGGCGCCTTTGGCTACCAAGGGCGCCTTTACTGTGCAGACTTAGAGAATTTTCATGATTTTTATAATTTGCATTTTTGTCCTTCTAATGCAACTCCTTTGTTCAATCTAAGATTCTGGTAGTTTGACAAATCCAGTGATCTTGCTGATGAATTCATTGCAAAGCTTGAAGAAACTTGAGAAGAATTCTCAGAATGGAAAACCCTAAATACTACTTTTGGAGGTCTTTAAGGCTGGGCGCCCCTGGCTAGCTGGAGTGCCCAACTCTTCCAGAGTTAGTTTTTTTTTTCTTTCCATTTTTCAACTTTTTGCTTTCTCCTTGCGTTCACTGCTTCACGGTCAACAGTTGCTTGTGCATTTGAATATTGAAGAGTGGAAAAGTGGCTAAGGCATGAATGGCTAGGCGCCTTGACTTGGCAAGGGCGCCAAACATCTCTAGTGTTAGGCAAACTTCCGCAATTTTCATTCCTTCGTTCTTCGTTCCTTGAGCATCTTTCATGGTTATCTGACTTGTGCAATGCTTGGGACCTTGAATTTGACACTTGGCAGTTGAGAACCCTCCATTGATGACCTCAAAGCTCCTATTTTACCTTCTAAAAAAGTAGAATAGACCCACTAGAGAAAAACTAATTTTTTGACGATTCTGACTAGACTAGCTTGATGAGGAAGTATTCTAAGCCAATCAAGATCAATTTGAACCTTGGAAGCCAAAAATTCTATTTTTAGAAATTTTTGCCAGTATCCATTTGAGAAAAACCTAGAAAAAGTCTATTTTTAGAAACTTTCTATTTTTAGAAAATTTCCTAAAATTTAGTGCAGAAAAATTGAGATCTAGGTTTTGTAGATAAGGTTGCTTTGAGCAGACCCAGATCACTAGATTTTGAAAGTTTTGAGTTTTTGGCCTACATGCGTGACATGCAAATTTCCATTTTCTGACTTTTTTGACAACTTTTAACAAGACTTTCACCATTTTTACAAAATGCCTAAGTATAGCAAAAATTTTAGTTTGGGGTACAACACACTCTAGATGACTATCTTCAACATGATTGGTAACATAGCTCAAGGATTCTCCTTGGCTAGTGGAGGATATGCTTCTACTAGTTTATCAAACCTAACCAACATATTTCATGGGGTGATAGGTTTTGTTATCATTGTCGTCTTCAAGTATCCTATCTACGAGTTTGGGGGAAATGCAATTGACTATTGTATGAGCACTCTAAGTACTGAAGTAGTTCCTTTTACACTTTTTTGGAACACTAATCAAAGTTGCCTATTTTATTTGAGAGATTGTCATTCCTAGGTGTTACCTACAGATTTTTCTCTGAGTCTCTATTCGGGAAGTCATCCTCATGTTTCACCTAAGTCATAAATTAAACTTACCCTTCGACGGTCTTTTGTCTTTTATGCCGAACTCGGGCAGGGTTTTGTGAAGTTTGTCGAACCTCTTATTTCACCGCTTAGCTTACTTATCTTTCATACAACGGGTTTTTCTTGTCACGTTCAAACCTTTTTTTTTACTTCCCAAAGTGCAATTTACAGAAAAGTTAAGTCATGAGTCAAAAGTTGGAGACTTCACTTGCAAGTTACGCCTCAGGCGGCATTTTCTATGTTACTTTGAACCCGGGCAGGGTTTTCTTAGGTTATGCGAACCACTTGTTTTGCCGCCTATGAAGAATTTTGCCAATTAAAACTAAATTATTGCTAGTCTAATTACTTGATTATGATATTATATAAAAGGAAATAATTATTTTCAAGCACAGCATGAACAGAAAACCAATAATGTGAAACACAAATGATGCCAAAAGATATATTTTATTTATATATAAAGTCGTTTTTACATTACGTTCGAAAAGCTATAATCGCTTGATTCAAAGGCAAAAACCAGATTGGCAGATACAAAAAGAGGCAGACGGAGAAGGATTTAGGTGCACAAAGTGAACATTAGGACATGGATGCCCTCGGTAACAACCTGCAGGCATTCCATTTGAGTAGGCGAAAGAAAATTCTCGTGCGACTAGAGGAATTACACGAATAGCCCTAGATCATTTCTCACCACCCCAGTACGTAGTAATGCCGCGACTTCTTCCAGAGTCTCATCTCGAATGGTTGATGCAATGCAAATGCTATCAGCTACCAGCCTGGTTCGTGGATAGTAGCTGAGTTCATTTATTGCCACTCTGACACAGTGATGGAACTCAGGGCTCACCAAACGCTCCATTGCCCTCACGCCCCAGTCTCGGCGGCCAAAAGCCCTGATAACAATATAAATAAATCTCTCCAGCATGTTAGTATTGTGAACGTGAGCTTGGCTCAGAAATGCCTTGCCCAAGATGCTTCGGAGCACCTCTTCTTCCACTTCACTTTGTACTACAAACATCTCTTTTAGTTGATCAGAAACATGCTTGAATAGAGGATTGCACTCAATATCCTCCAAAACAATATAGTCGTTCGCAAAACTTCCATCACTTTGGGAGCTTGCCATATTGGACACAATTGATGTTGGGAAAGAAATGATATTACTTGAATTTATAGAATCTTGGCTAGACATTGCCGTATTCAATTCAAGATTGATGAGATGTGAATTTAATTCACATTTATGATCAGCTGGTGTCGATTAAGTTGCAGATTCTTCATCGGACAACTCTCACGTGCTATTGCTTGATTTCCTCTAGTGTTGCATTTAAAACTGATTGAAATGGTTGGTTCTTTGGCGGCTGCTGTTCAAGTGACGATCAGTTTGCTCTGTTGATATTGATTCTTGGCAAAATTTCCAATTGTCTTATCAACTTTCTAATAAATGTCTGGGATACAAGAAGCCACTAGTTTAGTAGCATCTTTAGTGTCTGTTCAAATGGCTTTAGCCACATTATAAATTAGAAGAACATTGATGGGGGGGACTTTTGGAAAAATCTTCCCGGATACATCTGGCGGTGTTTTTGAGGAGGAATGACATTAATGACAGTCTGCAATAGTTTATAATCTGTGTGTTATAAATTGAAAGATTTAAAAGTATGTCAACCTGTGTGTTATGCATATGATTAGTCATGTTTTCTTTGAAGAATGGCTATTTACCTTTCATTTATTGCAGTCTGATCTAATTATATTAATATGATTTGATGGTCATTATTTTCAATCTTTGAATTGATTATAGTTGGCTGTGTTTCTGCCTCCACACTAATTTCATATTTATGATTTAGCGTTTGTCAACTTTTTTGCTTTCTGGTTATAAGCACATGCGATTTCTTGAGGATCGTATAATCTTGATTTAGATTGATAATTAGTATCTATTATGTAAAAGAAGTTTGATGGAAAGAGGAATGGTGGGAAAACAATGACCTTACAATGGAATTGAAAAGATAAAAACAAGAGACCAACTTGTTTGTAACTCCATGTTGTTGAAGATGATTCAAATTTCCGTGTACAACTTCAAGCCCTGAAGAAACACAGATTTTGAGAAAAAAATTGGGTGTAAATAATTCTTCTCTCCGTAATTCTTCTCTGCCACACACTATCTCTTTTGGCAACCTCCCTTCCCCTTGTCTCCATGTGTCTCCCTTCTCCAAGTTGCCTCCTTCATCGTAGGTCTCCCATCCTTTTTCCCATACCAACCAAGAGCATTCTCTAGCATGTGTTAATTCTCTGCCTTCTTCATTACCTAAGGTTTGTGGGAAAGATCAATCCCATACTTCGGGTCTTTCTCAACGCAATCCCTGCAATTCTTCTCCTATCCAAGATTGGGATAGCAAATTGGTGATTAACCTGTCCAATGCTGTTTTAGACCCTCGTGGCATCAAGGTTCTAAAAAGATGTATTGGGTTTGCAGTGGCCTCGCGTGCTATCCCACATGTGGACTTCCTCATAGAGATTGAGAACGCCATCCGCTCTCTTCCTTTGAACTCTACCGAAGATGTTAGGTAGGATAGTGCCGTTGCTCTTAGGCATGCCAAACCACCTAAGTGCAACATCCCTAAAGCAGATCTTCTTGCCTTCAATAAATTATTATCCAATAAGGATTTAGTCTTCTCTAAGGCAGACAAAGTTAATGCCACAGTCATAATGAACAAACATGACTATGTGGCCAAAAATACATCTCCTCCTCTCTGTTTCAAGTAGCTACAAAATCTTACACAGCAACCCCTGCTCCAAAATTTTCAAAAAAGTCAAGACCTTGATCATGTCTTCCTCTTTTGATGAGCCAACCAAAAAGCGTCTCCTTCCCCTCAAAGAGGTAACCCCTTGTATTTATGGGGTGCCCAAACTTTACAAAGCAGGCATTCCATTGAGACCCATTGTTGACACTATAGGGTCCCCAACTTATTATCTGGTCTCCTTTATTTCCAAATTATTATCCCCTCTCGTCAGGAAGTCATAATCCTTGATAAAAAATTCCAACCACTTTGTCCAATTTGTAAGGATAAAAGTTTGGAAAAAAGTGATCTCTTGGTTAGTTTTGATGTTGTATCTCTTTTCACCAAGGTTCCCATCTCTGACTCCATAGAAGTTGTTAAATGCAAATCTAATGAGGAGATTGCCACCTTGGTAGAATTTTGCTTAAGATCGACTTTTTTCTCTTTCCAAGGACTTTCTATGAGCAATTTGATTGAGTGGCCATGGGCTCTCCCCTTTCTCTTGTCATTGCTAACCTTTATATGGAGCATTTCGAAGTGTTGGCGCATCATTCCTTCCCTCTCAAGCCAAGATGGTGGAAATGTTATGTGGATGACACCAATGTGTGTTGGCCACATGGCTTGGAAAAGTTAGAAGAATTCCATGCACACCTCAATAGCCAATCTCCTTGCATTTCTTTCACCAAGGAGATTGAATCTAGCAACCAACTTTCCTTCCTCGATATTTTGCTTCTCAAAAAACCCGATGGGTCCCTTGGCCGCCATGTGGTGTAAGACGACCCACACCGATCTTTGTCTCCACTTCTCTTCTCATCACCACCCTATCCAAAAATTGGGTGTCCTTAAAACCCTTTCCTTGAGAGCCTATCACATTTGTGATGAGGACAACTTAATCCATGAGTTGTCCCACCTTCGTCAAGTTTTCAAATCAAATGGGTACTCTAGCAAGCAAATTACTCGAGCCTTCAACCAAGCCAAAGTGTGTTTCCTTTCCATATCCAAGCCCAACCAAAGCTCTTACCTCCCTAGTGCCTCCCTCCTGTACATTGATGGCATATCTCAAAAAATCTCTAAGATCCTTCGTTAAAAAGGCCTTTGTTGTGCTTTCAAGCCATGTGTTACTCTGAGAAACCGCATCCCTTCTCTTAAAGACTCCAAGGACTTCCTCCTTGACTCTGGAGTCTATAAGGTGGTTTGTTTGTGTGGCACACCTTATATAGGTGAAATTGGTTGCTCGTTCAACACTAGAATCAAAGAACATAGTGCCGACATCAGACACGAATGAGTTTGCAGATCTGCCCTCGTCGGGCACTTGTCTTCTACCAAACACCATATTTGTCTTGAAAACACTCAAATTCTGTACAAGGAAGACAATTTCTTCAAAAGAAAACTCAGAAAAGCCATTGAAATCAATAACCATCCCTCAAACCTCAATTGTGATGAAGGGTGGAAGCTGAGTCTCTCATGGGAACCTTTGTTAGCCAACCTGCGAAGTGAAATATGCTAACCAATTTTTTGCCACAGTTTTACGCAATCACCAACACTTGGCCAACTTGATTAGCGTTAGCGCCAAAATCTAAACACTATCAAAGCAACTCTAACCAAGAATGCGCCCTAAGCAACTCTAAACACTGAGGATAAGCCTTTTTTCACCATATCAATGAAACACTAGTAAATGACTACAATGGCTTTTCCATCTCTCTGGTAAGAGCTATGCCGTCATTCTCATCCATCATTCTCATTGGTATTCTCAAATACCTTTACCATTGACAGGGTATCTGGACCTTAATTGTTCCAAAAGGCATTTCTCAGTCTCCTATTTGAGGTCTCTCCTGCTACAAGGGTGTCTTTTTGTCGCAGCAGCTATTTTATCTCCCAAGCTCTCAAGGAAAAATTGAGAACTTGGTTATTCTGATATTATTACTCTATTCCATTTCTGTTTCCTTTTCCTGGTAACCACTCTCTGGATCACATTTTTAATTTAGAGATTTATCTTTATTTCTAAAGCCCTGAACTTATAGTGTGAGATGTCATTCCCTTTTCTGTTTGTTCTGTAATGTCCCCATTTTGGCCATACGCTCTTCTTTGACTGATAGCCTATTTCTGGAAATCCGTAGGTTGATCAAAAGTGAAATTAGGGTTTCCTTGCTTGGAGGTTTGTGGCATTTCTAGGTATTTTACTATTTTTAGTAAATACTAATTTTGGCAGTGGTTCAGTTGTCACTTTCATTAAGTCTTGCTTCCATTTCGTCTGTTGGTTTTGAGGTAAACTTACTATTTTTGGCAGTGGCTATTTTAGTAAGTCTAATTTTGGCAGTGGCATCATCAGTTCAACTCAAGTCATCTTGTTATCCATCAATCTCAGTTTGGCTTTGGGTTTGTGTAATGTCCCCGCGCGGTTGGGTGCCCCGGCCACGTGTCCGGCGGGCTTGCGAAGACCCCATTCTCCGGTGGTGGCTTCGGTGGTGAAAGATTCCTCCCTAGTTGTTGCCCTTAACACCCTAGGTAGCCGCCCTTACTAACAGGCCGGTCTTTTGGTGTAGTGGTTGGGCCTTAGTGGTATCAGAGCCGAGGTCTCGAGGTCGAGACCCGCGGAGCGTGGTGGGCTGTAATGTCCCCTGTGCGCGGTTGGGTGCGTCCCGGTGGCCACGTGTCCGGCGGGCTTGCGTAAGACCCCAGATTCTCCGGTGGTGGCTTCGGTGGTGAAAGATTCCTCCCTAGTTGTTGCCCTTAACACCCTAGGTAGCCGCCCTTACTAACAGGCCGGTCTTTTGGTGTAGTGGTTGGGCCTTAGACTGTAATGTCCCCTTCTCATCAGTGATCAGCATTGGCATTCTTCAGTCTATTCCGGAACCCGTAGACTGGAATGAGGTGGAAATTAGGGTTTCATGGGCTTGGCTTTTGTAGCATTTCATTTTATTTACTATTTTTAGTAAATGATGGTTGTGGCAGTATGCAGTTGGTTGTCTTCAGTCTTCTCTTCAGTGAGCATATTATTGGTTGTTTCAATATCTTCCTCTCAAGCCTTATTTGTTGAAATTTACTAAGTATTGGCATAAGTGTTATATTTTTCAATTGACCCCTTGGCCTAAGGATACAACTTGCAAGTTGTTTTAAAAAGGGGACTTGAAGGGTACGCCTTGTCATAAGGTGATATTAATATTTTATATTTTTGAATTTATGCTTGGAGGAAAGTGGACGCCACTTTATGAGGAATATATTTTTATGAAATTTGAAAATAAGGAGAATTCAAATGGTTGTCTTTTGGCGTGCCAATTGAGGAAGTTGAAGAGTTTCTCATTTCTTATAAAATGAAGACATGACTCCAGCATTGGATATCCATCAATTACCTTATTGTTATGCTGTCAAAATGACTATGGACATTTTGCTATTGCTTCGAGGATGCTACCTCCTAGCCCCTTCCCAATTTCGTGTTTGAAATACAACACCTAGTTGGAACATTGCTGCTTCTCACATCAGACTAGCAGATTGAGCAACAAAGGTTGAGAATTTTGGAGAATTTTACAGTTTTGGATTTCCTGGTTTTGCTACAGCTGAAGCTGTTTTCTGTTCATAGCTTGTGGAGTGATTTTATTTCAGTTCTGGGTGTTTGTGCAATCTGATTGTTGACTTGAGGCGCCAACTTCCACCAAAAATCAGATTTTAAATTGAAGTTGTTGATTTTATAATGCAAAATCGATTTTCTCAAGGGGCCGTACTTTTTCATTGCATTGGGAATTGTGCCAAAAATAAATGAAGGCGATTTGCTACTGTTTCTCCTTCCTGATTTGGACGCCTATCTTCTGAGATGCATTTGCAACAAATTTCAATCAATTTGGAGGCGAAATGAGTGAGTTATGAGTTTTTTACTGTTTTCCAGTTTGCTGTTCTAAATTTCCAGAACTCAGGAATTTGCATCAGATTTACCAGTTTCCAGTTTAATCACTTTTTCAGTCATTGGAAAGCAAAGAACATTGTTAGAATTCATTCTTATATCCATATCTCACTTCTCTATCATTGTAATTCATTTATTTGCAGTTATGTTGGAATTGTAAGGTTCTGATTAGTAGTACTAATCTAACCGTTATTATTGCTGCAACTATTTGATTTAATTCTCATTAAAGTCCCCTGGATGGTTTACCGCCAGTGTGGTTAACTTTGTTTGTAAATCTTGTACCCACTTAAGTGGTGAATCCCCACAGTTCTGTGGATGCCCGCCGCAGCGGATGAATTGCTTTTATTTGTAATCTTTTCCCCCCACTGTTTGGTGGTAGCGTGGAATTGTTCTCATGGCTGGTTATCCGCCTAATAGTTCATAATTTCAATTTCTAGACTCCGTCATATGTTAGCACCTCGCCCTCTGTGGGATCTTGAGTGCACATTCTTGACGTTGAGTAGTTATACTATTCAAGTTCAGTTTCTTCAGTTCAAGCTTCAGCATCTTCCATTCAAGTTCAGATTTTAATTTGAGGCTAACGCTAATCATATCATCTATTGCTGGTTATTTTGTGTTATTCCTTCGAAAAAATTGGTTAGCATATTTCAGTGGTATCAGAGCAGAAGACCCTGCCATCCTGTGGCTGATTGCAGTAGTTAACTGATGAGTGACAGAGACACTAGGCCATACACTAGAAGTCAGGCCAGAAATCAGCATCAGTTTCCACCCGTTCCAGAGGCAGATACCTTCTCAGAAGTACTAAGAGACCTTGGTAAAACAGTGGAAGGTTCAGATAATTCAGTGGAAGTGGTTGATCACACAACTATCATAATGTCAGATTCAGTAAGAAGAGATAATGAAGAGAGGGATAGAGTGGAGAAAAAGTTTGACGGAATGATAGATATGATGTCCCGTTTGTTATCCAAGTTGGATCAGCAAGCAGCTCAGAGTATTATTCAACCCCAAAATAACTCAGCTGGAGAAAATAGTGGAGTGAATGGAAATAATAATAGTGGCAGTCCTGAGGTGAATACTAGAGATAGAATTGTTGGTCAGCATACTAGAATTCATAGTGGGTCATCTTCTAGACCCCTCTTTCCTGTTTTCACACCAAGGGAAGAGCAACAACCAGTTGAGGCTACTCCAAACTTTGCTGATGATGCTCGTCAAGCCTATATGGAGTATGTGTCCTTACCTCTTGACTTGAGAGGAGCATGGACCTTTGATCAATTCATGAATCAAAGGAGTCGGAGAAATGGTGGTAGGAATGATCAACGTCCTCCTGCAGGCCCTAGAAATGATTTTTACCAAGCTTTGGGAAAGATCACTATGGAACATTTTGATGGTGGTAACAAGTGTACAGCCAGGTCATGGGTGCAAAAGTTAGATAACTACCTCTCCCTTAGACCTATGCCGGAAGAAGATGCTATCAAATTTGCTACCTTGCACTTAGATGGCATAGCTCATGAATGGTGGACTCACGGTTTGGTCACTCTTGGCCACAACCTTATTCGCACTTATGGAGAGTTTACAAATAAGCTGATGATTTGACACCAAGGATCCGGAATTGAAGTTTAGAGAATTGGCACAGTTGAAACAGCAAGGATCTTTAGAAAATTATGTGGCTGATTTTCAGAGGTTGTCAGTAATGGTGCCCAACATTACTGAAAGAAGACTTGTAGTCCTTTTTGCTGAAGGTTTAATGGAGCCTTTGAAGGGTTGGGTCAAAGCATTTGATCCTCCAACATTGGATGAAGCTATCAAGAAAGCTAGGAGCATGGAATTGGCAGCCCCAAGACCTAAATTTCACTCAAAAACATTCAGCCATAAGAAGGATAAAAAGCCATCTTCAAATCTGCCCAAGAAGTTTCCACCAAGGCTGTCCGAAGAGCTCAAAGAACAGCTTAGAAAGGATGGAGTTTGCTTCACTTGTCGTGAGCCTTGGGTGAAAGGCCACCGTTGCTATGGAAGAGGCAAAGTAGTTCAAATGGAGGGCTATTCTGATTATGGATCAGAATCTGATTCGTCTGATCAGCAATACGAATCAGCAAGTAGTGAAGGTGAAGAAGTTCAAGAAGACAAGTCCGAAGAGGTTGGAGATAGTAGTGCTTTTGCACAACTATCCAGTTTTCAAAAGAATGAATCTTTTAGGGTTCATGGAGTGGTAAATTCACAAAGGATAGTTGCCCTAATTGATACTGGAGCAACTCACAATTTTATTGATGAAGGGCTAGTTGCTAGAAAAGGTTTAAAGACTGAAAATTTTGATGGTTTCAAAGTAATGGTTGCGGATGGTTTCACTATGTCTTGCACAAGGAGAATTCCTAATCTATCTTTGCAATTAGGGAATCATGAAATTAAGGATGATTTTTATGTGGTGGGTATAGGAGACACTGATGTTGTGTTGGGCATACAATGGCTGCGATCTCTTGGTGAGATCACATTGAATTTGCAAACCATGGAGCTGAAATTTCAGTCTAATGGAAAGAAGGTTGTTTTAAGAGGGATGTCAAATGGAGGCCCTCGAATTGTGTCTTTGAAAAGGATGGAAAGGCTGATCCGCCATGATCAAGTTGAATGGGCTGCTGAATGTATGGTTTTACCAGCTGATCCGGTTGAGGAAAAAAGGCAATATCATCCTGATATTCAAGCCTTACTTTCAAAGAAAAGTAAAGTCTTTGGAAGCTTACCTCCTGGAAGACCTCCTGAAAGAGGTTCTGAACATGTGATTGAATTAGAAGAAGGAGCAAAACCAGTCATTACTACACCTTACCGCTATCCAAAGAGGCAGAAAGATGAAATTGAAAAGGCCATCAAGGAGCTGTTGGAAAGTGGTTTTATTAGACCAAGCAAGAGTCCATTTGCCTCAGCAGTAGTGCTGGTCAAAAAGAAAGATGGTACAATGCGTATGTGTGTTGACTATCGCGCATTAAATCAGAAAACCATCAAGAATAGATATCCTATCCCTAGGATTGATGAGCTTATTGATGAGCTCCATGGGGCAATGTTCTTCTCAAAGATTGATCTTCGTTCAGGATATCACCAAATCAGAATGAGGGAGGAGGATATAGAAAAGACAGCATTTAGATGCCACTTTGGGCATTTTGAATTTCTTGTCATGCCTTTTGGTTTGACAAATGCTCCAGCCACATTCCAATCTTGTATGAACAAGATTTTTAGACAGCAGTTGAGGAAGTTTGTGCTCATCTTCTTCGACGATATTCTCATATTCAGTAAGTCTTGGGAAGAGCACCTTAAGCATTTGGAAGAAGTGCTTACCATTTTAGAGGCGGAATGTCTATTCGCCAAAGAGTCAAAGTGTGAGTTTGGGATGGAAGAACTTTTATACCTTGGCCACATTATCAGCTCAAAGGGTGTGAAAGTGGATCCAGAAAAGATAAGGGCCATTCTTGATTGGCCAACTCCTAAGACTATTTCTCATTTGAGAGGTTTTTTAGGGTTATGTGGATTCTATAGAAGATTTGTAAAAGGTTATTCTCATCAAGCTGCACCTTTGACAGATCTTACAAAGAAAGGAGCTTTTCTTTGGACTAAGCAAGCACAAGAGGTTTTTGATAAGTTTAAACAAATCATGAGTTCGTGTCCAGTATTGGCACTTCCGGATTTCTCAAAACCTTTTGAATTACAATGTGATGCTTCAGGAGAAGGAGTTGGAGCTGTCCTAATGCAAGACAAACATCCTATTGTCTTCGAGAGTAGAAAGTTGAGAGGGGCAGAAAAAACTTACTCTATTTATGACAAAGAGATGCTTGCCATCATGCATGCTTTGTCTAAATTCCGTCAATACTTGGTGGGAAGTAAATTTGTTGTTAAGACTGATCACAACAGTCTTAAACATTTCATGCGCCAAAAGGAATTGAATGAAAGGCAGCAAAAATGGGTAAGTAAACTCCAAGCATATGACTTTGACATTGAATATGTCAAAGGAAAAAATAATATAGTTGCTGATGCACTTTCTAGAAGGCCTCATTTGCAGTCAATTTGTGAGTTATCAGCAGATTGGAAAGAATTAATTGCTGCTGATTATGTTAAAAATCAGTTTGCAACCAGCTTGTTAGAAGGTCAATTGGTTGATGGAAGGTATAAGTTGGTTGATGGATTAATTTATTATAAAGATAGAATCTTTTTAGTACAAGAATCTAAGCTTAAGAAAAAGATTCTACAAGCTTTTCATGATGTTCCCCTTGCTGGTCATCAAGGGATTTTCAAGACTTACAAGCAGATTCGTGAACGATTCACTTGGAAAGGTTTGAAAGATGAAGTCTTGAATTACATTAGAGAGTGTCCTACTTGTCAAAGGAATAAAAATGAACACTCTTTTCCTGCTGGTTTACTTCAGCCCTTGCCTATTCCAAATCAGAAGTGGGAAAGTATTGCCATGGATTTTATCACGGGGTTGCCCAAGGTGCAAGGACGTGACTGTATATTTGTTGTGGTTGATAGACTAACAAAATTTGCTCATTTCTTTGCTGTTACCACTTCATTTACAGCAGCTCAAGTGGCTGAGTTGTTTTTTAGAGAGGTGTTCCGTTTGCATGGGTTGCCTAAAACAATTGTCAGTGATAGGGACAGCAAGTTCCTAAGTGTTTTTTGGCAGGAGATCTTCAGATTGAGTGGGACAGTGCTTACTCCAAGCACAAGTTATCACCCACAAACAGATGGGCAATCAGAAATTGTTAACAAGTGGTTAGAGGGCTACCTAAGGAACTATGTTTCAGGACAGCAGCGAGCTTGGATTAAATGGCTTCATTTAGGAGAGTATTGTTACAACTCTTCTTATCACATGTCAATTAAGATGTCTCCTTTTAAGGCTCTTTATGGTTATGAGGCTACTAACTTTGTTGATCTAGTGTTTGGTGATAGTAGAGCCCCACAGGCTTTGGATATGTTGCAACAAAGCCAGGACATCTTGAAGACTCTTAAGGAAAATCTGCAACAAGCTCAGAATCAGCAGAAGTTATACGCTGATCAGCAGCGTGTGGAAAGGTCTTTTGAAGTTGGGGACATGGTCTATTTGAGGCTTCAGCCATATAGACAATCTTCTCTCAAGAAGAGTGGTGCAGAAAAGTTGAAGCCACGCTTTTATGGTCCTTTCAAAATCACCAAAAGGATTGGTGAAGTTGCTTATGAGTTGGAACTTCCAGCTGAAAGCAAAATACATAATGTTTTTCATGTGTCTCGCCTCAAGAAGGCAATTGGACACAATGTGGTGGCTACATCAGAATTACCTCCATTGGATGAGGAAGGTCATTTAGTGTTGATTCCAGAAGAGATCCTTGACACTAGAGAACGTTCTTTGAGAAGAAGGACAATCAAAGAATATTTGGTGAGATGGAGGAATTTGCCTATTGAAGATGCTACGTGGGAAGGTGAACAGATTTTGTTGCATCCATCTTTGCAGTTGCTTGGGGACAAGCAATTTCGAGGAGGGCGGACTGTAATGTCCCCTTCTCATCAGTGATCAGCATTGGCATTCTTCAGTCTATTCCGGAACCCGTAGACTGGAATGAGGTGGAAATTAGGGTTTCATGGGCTTGGCTTTTGTAGCATTTCATTTTATTTACTATTTTTAGTAAATGATGGTTGTGGCAGTATGCAGTTGGTTGTCTTCAGTCTTCTCTTCAGTGAGCATATTATTGGTTGTTTCAATATCTTCCTCTCAAGCCTTATTTGTTGAAATTTACTAAGTATTGGCATAAGTGTTATATTTTTCAATTGACCCCTTGGCCTAAGGATACAACTTGCAAGTTGTTTTAAAAAGGGGACTTGAAGGGTACGCCTTGTCATAAGGTGATATTAATATTTTATATTTTTGAATTTATGCTTGGAGGAAAGTGGACGCCACTTTATGAGGAATATATTTTTATGAAATTTGAAAATAAGGAGAATTCAAATGGTTGTCTTTTGGCGTGCCAATTGAGGAAGTTGAAGAGTTTCTCATTTCTTATAAAATGAAGACATGACTCCAGCATTGGATATCCATCAATTACCTTATTGTTATGCTGTCAAAATGACTATGGACATTTTGCTATTGCTTCGAGGATGCTACCTCCTAGCCCCTTCCCAATTTCGTGTTTGAAATACAACACCTAGTTGGAACATTGCTGCTTCTCACATCAGACTAGCAGATTGAGCAACAAAGGTTGAGAATTTTGGAGAATTTTACAGTTTTGGATTTCCTGATTTTGCTACAGCTGAAGCTGTTTTCTGTTCATAGCTTGTGGAGTGATTTTATTTCAGTTCTGGGTGTTTGTGCAATCTGATTGTTGACTTGAGGCGCCAACTTCCACCAAAAATCAGATTTTAAATTGAAGTTGTTGATTTTATAATGCAAAATCGATTTTCTCAAGGGGCCGTACTTTTTCATTGCATTGGGAATTGTGCCAAAAATAAATGAAGGCGATTTGCTACTGTTTCTCCTTCCTGATTTGGACGCCTATCTTCTGAGATGCATTTGCAACAAATTTCAATCAATTTGGAGGCGAAATGAGTGAGTTATGAGTTTTTTACTGTTTTCCAGTTTGCTGTTCTAAATTTCCAGAACTCAGGAATTTGCATCAGATTTACCAGTTTCCAGTTTAATCACTTTTTCAGTCATTGGAAAGCAAAGAACATTGTTAGAATTCATTCTTATATCCATATCTCACTTCTCTATCATTGTAATTCATTTATTTGCAGTTATGTTGGAATTGTAAGGTTCTGATTAGTAGTACTAATCTAACCGTTATTATTGCTGCAACTATTTGATTTAATTCTCATTAAAGTCCCCTGGATGGTTTACCGCCAGTGTGGTTAACTTTGTTTGTAAATCTTGTACCCACTTAAGTGGTGAATCCCCACAGTTCTGTGGATGCCCGCCGCAGCGGATGAATTGCTTTTATTTGTAATCTTTTCCCCCCACTGTTTGGTGGTAGCGTGGAATTGTTCTCATGGCTGGTTATCCGCCTAATAGTTCATAATTTCAATTTCTAGACTCCGTCATATGTTAGCACCTCGCCCTCTGTGGGATCTTGAGTGCACATTCTTGACGTTGAGTAGTTATACTATTCAAGTTCAGTTTCTTCAGTTCAAGCTTCAGCATCTTCCATTCAAGTTCAGATTTTAATTTGAGGCTAACGCTAATCATATCATCTATTGCTGGTTATTTTGTGTTATTCCTTCGAAAAAATTGGTTAGCATATTTCAGTTTGGTTTTCTCCTTGGACTGAGTTTCAGACTTAGTCAATTTTCATGTCTTGAAGTTGTACCCCATGCCTAGGCTTGATGACTTCAAGTTGTTTTAAAGAAGGGGACATAAAGGGGTCAAGTGAGCATTTAATTATTTAATAAATGCTTTATTGTTGCAATATGAAATGGATGCCTAAAGGGGAAGTTGAATGATATTTTATTATTTCAAAAGTATAAGGCAAAAGGTGGCGTCCTTTTGGAAGTTGAAGTGATTCAACTTCTTGGAATTTGAAGAGTTCTTGTTGCTTCATTTGCCAACAAAAGCTTATATATTGCTGCTGTTTGAAGAGCTGATTATCCAATGTTTATGCTAATGTTATGCTGTCAAAATGACAACTTGTTTAATACTTCGAGGGATGCTTACCTCCTAGTTCCAATCCAATTTCGTGTTTGAAAGACAACACCTAGTTGGTCTTATTGCTGCTTCTCAATCAGACTAGCAGATTGTGCTTCAAAGTTGGTGAATTTTGGTGAGAATTTCAGTTTTAATGTTGCTGATGTATACACAGCTGAAGGTGTTTTTCATTTACAGCTTTTGATGTGAATTTATTTTGGTTATGGGTATTTGATCCTTGCAATTCTATGCTAATGGCGATCATATTTGGAGAATTTCAGAATTTAATTCCAAGTATTTGATTTTTAGCAAGAGAAATCGCCCCTCTTGAGGGCCGTACCATCTTGAGAGTGCTTTGGGATTCGTGCAAAATAATATCATGAGTTTTGATGCAGTTTTGTGGTTTGAGTTTGGGCGCCTATCCTCCAAAGAGACTTTGCATTTCGTTTCATTCAATTCAGAGGTATATTGAAGGAGTTGTGATCATTTTTATGAGTTTGCTGTTTGCTGATAGACATTTCCAGATTGCAGATTTTTATATCAGACTTGTTAGTTTTTGATATAATGCTGGTTTGAGTTTCAATTCTTCATCTTATATCATTGTAAATGTTAGAGGAAGTGATACTCTAACTGTTTAATGTTCTTGGAAGATTATCTATTCTATTTGCAGCTGTTCTTATTCTTTGTAAAGCTAGTTAGTAGTACTAACAGCTCTTCCTTTACTTGCTGCAATTTTATATCTGTTTTACACTCCCACAATTGAGTGGTTGAGTTTTAGAATAAACTTATATCTTGTTTGTAATTTCCCCCCACGTTATAAGTGGTTGTGTGGACAGTATTCCCCCCACGTTAATAAGTGGAAGAGTGGATTTAAAGGCTGGCTTGCTGCCTAATAATTGTTGTAAACTCACCCACTGAATAAGTGGAGTATTCCCACCACTCTGTGGATGCCCGCCGCAGCGGATGAATTGTTTTAATTGTAATCTTTTCCCCCCACTGTTTGGTGGTAGTGAGGAAATGCTTTTCATGGCTGGTTATCCGCCTATCAGTTTCTAGTTTTCAAATTCAACACTCCGTCATATGTTAGCACCTCGCCCTCAGTGGGATCTTGAGTGCACATTCTTGACGTTGAGTAGTTTTCATTTCAAGTTCAGATTTCTGTTTGGAGCTAACGCTAACCGAGTTGATTAAGTGCTGGTTATGTGTGTTAATTCATTGAAAAAAATTGGTTAGCATATTTCATGTTCCAATTTAATTATCCTTTTCTCTTTCTGAATATCAATTTATTTTTTCCCTGGATATTTTTCAAATGTTGCACTCATTGGTTTGTGACAATAATTAAGCTCGGTCAACCCTTGGGTCAAAATATAATTATATGTGCAAGGTGTTCTAATTACCATTATGTGGCAAATGAAGGAAACTTGCACTCAGATAATGTGTGCAAATTCTAGTAGTCACATGAGTAGGGACTACAATGGTCACTTTTAATTTCCAATAACTATTAGTTTTTTGTCTTCTAACTTCTAAATAGAAATAGGAGCTCAAATTTTGATCATGTTCTTTCCGTGCTTATGTTTACCATGGGCTTCAATGACTTAAAGCATCTAATTAACCATAATTGTTTTGCAGGTTTTAGCAGCACTCAATTTATACAGGTTTCTGTTGATGATCGAGTCAAATGGTAATTTTACCTCCTCTATCCTCCATTTATTCTATTTCAGCATGCCTTGCAAAGAGCTGGTTTGGTGGATAATGTTTCAACTTGTAATCTTATGTAGTGTTCTAGAAAGTTCATGCTTATTAATTTAAATAGTGATTGAACATTTTTCAGATCCTCTTCTTTTGGTTCTAATGTTGTCGAGAGATTTGGCAAGCGGCATCCAAATTTTTCTGTTTTCATTCAATTTGCCTGCATGTCAAGGTTTTGATTACTATATGTGGGGCCAATTGACCCTAAATTGTTTTTCTTGTTATTGACGATTTAAGAGAGTTGTGCTGGTCATAATTTGAATGCATCCTTTTGTAAGAAGCTGCAATGACACAAATAGACTTGATATTCCATAAGCTAACTCGTCTGGTTTAAAATTTAATCGAGCTTTTCCAGTTATTGATGACTTAAGAGAGTTGTGCTGGTTGTTGTACCCCAAATTAAAATTTTTGCTACACTTAGGCATTTTGAAGAAATGGTCAAAAGTCTTGGTAAAATTGTCAAAAAAGGTCAAAATTGGGAATTTGCATGTCTTGCATGAGGTACAAAAACTCGAAATTTTCAAAATTTGACAATTTGGGTTTGCTCAGAGCGACCTAGTTTACAAAACCTAGATCTTAGTTTTTCGGCCCTAAATTTTAGAAAATTATCTATTTTTAATAACTTTCTAAAAATATAACTTTTTTCTAGGTTTCTTCTCAAATGGATGCTGGCAAAATTTTCTAAAAATAGAAAGTTTGGCTTCTAGGGTTCAAACTGATTTTGATTGGCTTAAAATACTTCCTCATCAGGCTGGTCCAAGTCAGAATCGTCAAAAGATTAGTTTTGCCCTCGTGCGTCTGTTCTGCTTTTTCAAAAGTTTTTTCAGAAGCTCCAAGGTCATTAATGGTGGTTGCTCAATTGCCAGGTGTCAGATTCAAGGTATCAAGCACTGCACTGATCAAGGCAACGGCAAAGATAATCGAGAAGCGGAGAACGAAGGAGGGATGCTATGAAATCATGAAAACTGCAAAATTTTGACTAAGTCTGGAGAGTTCAGGCGCCCCTGCCTAGTCTAGGTGCCTAGGATTCTATGCCTTAGTCATTTTTCAGTCTTTGGCTATCGAGCATGAAGCAAAACGAAGGAAAGATGAAAATTGTAAAATAAAAACTATCTCTAGCAAGTTTAAGTGCCCCAGGTAGCCAGGGGCACCCAGCATTTCTAGACACCAAGTGTCAGAGATAGGGTTTTGTGCCTCCAAGACATCCTGTTTAGAATCCTTCCAGCTCTGCAGTGGATCTATCAGCTAGACCATCAAATCAATCTATCAGTTAGAATTGTGGATCGAATGGAGAAGTCTCAACAGAGAGGCATAATGCAAATCATGAAAAACATGGAAAATATTCTAAGTCTAGGAACTTTGGGCGCCCCAAGTAGCCAGGGGTGCCTAGGGTTTTGAGCCACCAGATGTAGAGATTAGGGTTTGTAAATGTATTCATTGTTTTCAAAATCCTGTTTGCTATCTAGTGTATATCTCAGCCTGGTCATCGGATTCATCTGTCACCAACAATTGCAAATCAAACAGAGGACAGAGAATGGAAGATCAAAGTTTGAAGATGAAAATGCTCAAAAAATGGTAAAGTCTAGAGATGCTGAGCGCCCTAGGTAGCTAGGGGCGCCCAAGCTTTTGAGGGCCTAAAAGTGAAAATTAGGGTTTATTACCTCCAACAACTTTTCTTCAGATTCAGTCCAGCTCTTCAACGGATTCAACGGTGAGCTCATCAGATTTGTCAATCATCAGATATCACAAACCGATCAAAGTGGTAAAATTGTGCAGGATAAGGAAAAGTCAAGCAAAGTTGAAAATATCAAAATATATTCTAACTCTAGATGAGTTGGGCGCCTTAGCTAGCCATGGGTGCCCAAGGATTTGAGGCCCCAAATCATCTTTTCAAGAGATATCACTTCCAAACCCCCCCCTGAAAATTCTCCAAGCTATCCAACGAGTCCAACCATCAATTCATCAGACCTCCTGATCATCTAGAAATGAGAATTCATCAAAAGATCAAACAACATGCAAAATTGAAAAGCAACAGAAAAATGGCTGACATGGGTGATCATGGGTGCCTTAGCTAGCCAGGGGCACCCATCATTTTGAGGGACCAGATAATGTTTTTATCAAAAGTTGCCTCCAGGATAATCTTCTCAGATTCAGTTGGGCTTCGCGATGGATCATTCAGCCAGTTCATAGGATTCATTGAGTGCCCGAAAATCAGGATCAAATTGAGGTCAGAATCAAGCTAAAATGATGGAAATTTCAAGAAAATTGACTAAGTCTACTAGCAAATTGCATCCAAAGTTTCATGCCTTAGTCAATTTTTCCAAATTTTATCTTTCAACATCAAAATGTGTCCAAATTCGATGCACCTACTGAGAATTTGGCTTCAAGAAGTTTTAAAGTTGGAGAATAAAGCAGTTCTCAACCTAAAAACTTATTTAAGATGGCTTTGTGCATTCATTCTTCACAATTTTTGCAAGTGGCGTCCAAGAGCAAGAGAGGAGAAACATAAATTTTTTTTCATCAAAGATTTGAAGGCCAAAACTTGGTGATTTTTTAGAGCTCTTCATATTTTTCTGATCAACTCACACAGAGGCTTCCTTTTTCATGCTTTATTTTTCCAGGGCATCAATTTTTAGGAGGGGGTCATCTTTTTCAATTTTCAGCAATTTGGGTCAGCTTAGTTTTTGATTCTCTACAACTTTGGAGAATTTTTCAACTTTCAAGAACCTACTTTTTTCTCGCATGTCCAAGAAATCTTTAGTATTTTCAAAATCTAATCAACTGGGTTCATCCAAAACGTGATTCTACACAAAACCCAACTCTCAGCTTTTTTAGGAAAATCCTAAAATTTTAGAGTTTTGCTTTTTCAACCAGCCATCAACAATTTTCAAAATTGGACAATTTGGGTCTTCTTGCAACGAGATTCTCTACAAAACCCATATCTCGGATTATTTTTGAAAAATTTGTCTGTTTGAAGAAGAAAAATCAACAAGCAAAATTTAGAATTTGTGTAGAACTTATCTGAGCATAGTCAAGTTTACAGTCAATCTTAAGTTTTTCAGCATGGAGTACTCTCCAATCGAATTCAAGACCAAGTCAGTGATGTATCATGATTTCATCAAAACTTCTGAAACTGACTTGCATCATATAAAACCAGTGTTCAATTTGCGTGTTTTGGAAGGTAGGCAATGTTGCAATCAGACACCTTGGCCATTCTGGATTATTTGCAGCAACATCAATTCCCATCTCAGTACAAAGTCTAGAGTTTGTAATTGCTTGTATCAAGCATTACAATCCTACAACACGAGAAATTCAAGCAACAGATTGAAGAGTTGTTTATAGCCTCAAGCCGGACATATGATTAAAAAGTGCTTTTCAATAACACCTTGGTCTAAAAATTTTGTCATCTCCATTGAAGAATGTGACAAGGTGTGGCACATGCACAAAGACAAATACTGAAAAAAAGTTGCACAAAAATGGTTGAAGGTGAAACACAACACTTTGCCTAAGAACATTGGGCGTGGAGAAGTCAAGGAGGAGTTCTCAATAATGATTACTCTGCTCAACCGAGTCATTGGTCAATCAGAAGCTACAAAATTCCAGCCTTGGATGTTCTATATCATCTCTCACATTGTTAATAAATCAGAGCTCTATGACTGGCCAACTTTGATCAACGATAGTCTTCACCATCGAATGACAAAATATTTCAAAATCCTTGAGTTCCACATGATTTCATATCTAGTCTACCGTAGGAACTCTTGATGTACAAAATGTTTACAATCATTACCTTCAGCTGGAGTTTTCAGAGTCAACACATCACTACAAAAGGGTAAATAAGGCAGTCTTATGTATACAGTGAGAGACTTAGACAACGAGTTGCATGTACGGACTTTATCAATTGCCAAGGCAACAATGGCGGAGTGGGCAGATTGGTTCATCTAGTTTCCTACATTCTCCTACATTAGAGTATACAGCTTCTCAAGTAGTCCAGTCATGTTGCCAAGATATCCTTCAGATGAGGTGGTTTCCATGGAGTTTCCGAGGCAAGTGTATGAAGTTCACACTTTCTTGTGGAATCAAAAGAAGGCTGCTTTCAGTTTTCCATTTGAGTTGGGAATCTACAAATGTAGATCATCGGCTGATGCAAAGTTAATGGGTGATGAGTTGTCAAAATTTGGTCTCAAGCCATTCAACGAGAGGCGATGATACAATCCTCATGGTGTCTTCACATCCTGTCTTGGTTAGAATTATGCTCATGTGCCTGCAGTTGAAGATTTTTGGGCTAATTGCAAAGATGAGTTTGAAGTACGAAAGCACAATAACAACAGGTTCACACTCCATCAGATGAAAGATTACTTGTCAGAAGATATTGAAGGATTGTCTGATGATGATGGAGAAGTACTTCTTCCTATGTACACTTGAAATCAAATTGAGCAATAACCGCTTCCATAAGTCAATTGGTTCAACAAAGAGTGCACCTCAATTGAAGAAAGAACGAGCCAAGTTATTGAAAATAGCAAGATTTTCTTAGGCCTTAAGAGGAATCAGAAGCAAGCTATTCTAGTCGCAAAGCCGCCAATAGTGCAGTCATCTCTTCCTTCTTCTTCCAGATCACAACCAAGAATGAAGGCTATGAGTCATCCTCCAGAGGCTGTAAAGGATAGCAGAACAACAAAGAGTGTAAAGAGAAGGTTGGACTTTTCCAATATAGTTCTACAAGAGGAACTGACGGTTGTATCAGAAATTCCTCCAAAAGAGCCCGCACCACAAGAAGAAGCAGTGCCTTTGACACCTAATTTTTCACCATCGCCGAGGTCTTCTTCGGTCCATATTGATTTAGAAGATGTAGAAGTTGATGAAGCTGAAGCCGAACAACCCAGAGAAGTTAGTAGAGACACCTCTTCTTGGCTTGAGAATATCCTGGGAAGGAAGAGGAGGATGCCTTCATATTAGCTAAACTTTGCAAAACTTGACAACATTTACCAAGATGCACTTGTAAAGAAACTTAAGAAACAAGCTCACATGGAAAAGAATCTAGAAGGTGAAATTATCATTGAGACTACTATGCCTCCAAAAGATAAAAATATTGATAAGTAGAGGTTGATGATTTCATAGTTTTTAAGGCCAATCTCGACAAAAACACTAGGCACACAGATGTAAATCTCTTCGAGGTTGCAGCAAAAAATCTAAATGACAAAGTGCTTAAAGATGGAGAGGATAAGGCAGCCCTCAATGCTGGAAATTGGCAACTTAGGCAATATATTTCTAATCTTCTTCACAACACTTCACAAGCTACTCAGTTGCTGCCCCAAATTCTAGAGACACCAACTGATCAACATCAGTTAAGAAAGTTGGTTGTATATGGGAAGCATATGGGGGATTGGATTGAGGAATTCATAACTAGAGGTAGAGTTGTTCTTGCAGAGATATATCAATTGAGGTATAATGCCCATGATCTGCGCCAAGGGATTCAAGGGTTTGAGCAGTGTATAGCGGAGGTGAAACCTATGCATGAGATAATTATTTCAGATTTGAAGACTGTATATGATTCAGTGGTTTCAAGAGAACATAAGAGACAAATCCTTGCATGGAGTGAATGCCACCTCTTCAAGGTCAAAACTTATGAGATAATATTTGAAGAGTTAGCTGTATACAGACAAAAGGTTGTTGATGTTCTCTAGTTCATAAGTGAATTTGTTTTAGAGGTCCTTTGTTGGTATCATCATGGTGATGGTTCTTTCATTGAACTTGATGAAGTACAAGCAGAGTTCCAAAATATTGTTCATGGCAGTGTTAGCAGTGATCCTGTTGCTAGAAGGATGAGTCAGACTGCAGTGATATCAACAAGATTCGATAAAGCAGCTGAAGATGTGAAAGATTCTCTAAGTTCAATTGCAGAAATTTGGAAAAGCAGAATTTTTCTATAGATAGTATTGATGCTCCTGATAGAGATACAATTTCCAGCTTTTTGGCGGATGTGGTTGAGATTTAAAGCATCAGTTAACTCAATGCTTTCTCCCAGCTTTCTTTCCATTCTTATCTCATACTTTCTTTCTATTATTGGCTCAGGCTTATCCATTCTTTGAAGGAGAAAGGAAAACAAATTGTAATAGTTGGCACTTTCCCTGTTTTATGCTTTCATAAGTTGTTAGATGCTTATTTTGTTTTAGTTTTAGAAATAAAGTTTGCATGTTGACAAGTCTTAGTTGTAAAAGCAAGGAGATTTTAGGGTTCCCTATTCCTCTGCTTGTGTATAAATAAGGGTAGCCTTGCCCGTTTTTTCTTTAACCGTGCTTGTGATAACAAAACGCCGAGCCTACTAGTGCCTTCTAATTGTTATTCAGTATTGTTCACTTAGTGTAAGAGCAAATTTGTAAGTCTCTTTTAGCTGCAAGTTATTTTTTAGTTCTTGTGTTACTTGTGTCAAGTGTTTTTTGGTTTGATGGCTAAACTATAAGCCTGTTATTGCTACAATCCTGCTGTCCCAAAAGTGTAATCTTTGTTACTTGAAATTTTAGAAAAAGAAATCTTATGGCTCATTTGCTTTGATCTACTATTTCAGGTTTCCCTTTTATATGTTCTGCTTATATGATCTTTATTTCAGCTTGCATTGAAAGTACAATAGATGTGCGTTGGAAGAAAATTTGTTTAAGTATTTGTGTCAAATAATCATTCCTTGTTCATTTCTAACTCTAAAGCTCTGAGTTTACTTGAGTAGTTAGAAACATCATTAGAGTAGGCCTAATCGTAGTTGAAGTTCAAAAGAGAAAATCTCAGCTACGGCGCTTGAGTTTTATTAACTTGTGCTCTTAGCCGAACAAAAAGATTGACAAATTAGTTTTAGTTTACTTTCTTTAAGCAACATTAGCAAAGAGGGAGCTTCCCTTCCTAATTCGAAGAGTAGTTTATTTGTGCATAGCTATCCGTTTCTAATCGGCATTCCAGAGGTGCGAATTGAAACACCAACACTGGTCATAATTTTAATGCATCCTTTTTTAAGAAGCTGCAATGACACAAACAGACTTGATATTGCGTAAGCTAACTGATCTGGTTTAAAATTTAATTAAAATTTGGTTTAGATATAGCTTCAAAAAAGTTTGACTGTACAGAATTTTTTGATAAAATTTGTTTAATCGAAGCAGGCATGGTTTACATAATTCATATTATCAAATAAAGAATAAATCTAGAAACCCTAGGGAGCAAACAACAAGCAGTTTTGAGCAGGGTTAATGATGAGGGCATTGATTACAGTGATTATGTTATCTTAGGTATTTATCATACATCAGTCAGACCCATATGAAGTGGGTTACTGGAATTGTTCAAAGAGCAGAAAGAAATCAAAAGGAGGTTGACCATTGAAAGTCCTTAGGTGGCAGTTGGTAGCATTGAATGCCATTGCAATTTTTTTAACCTGTATTTACAGGATTTTCTTATGTAGAAAACCATTTAACAATATATTTATATCGCTTGGGATTGAAGTTGGATGATTAGACATCCTTTGCACATAGGAGTATGTCATGGTCTACTTTTTTCTTTCTGGGTATCAACTAAAATCTTCAGCCTTTAATGTACTTATTAGTGATATTGCATCTAGCATCCAAAACTGTTGCTGTTGGGATCCTGATGTCAGATTTCAGCTGTCAAATTGCTGACTGCAATTTTGATATAATCTGTTGCCTATGTACACTTTATAATGTAAGAGGATAACACACGTACCCCCTTTTTCATACAACTACTCAAACTAAAATGCATTGGAAATGCAACAAATCAGATTTAAAAATCTGCAACATGAATACTAGTTTGTTCATTCAAAACCACCTGCAACAACTACAAATCTTCTCCAAATTGATTTTCCCAATATTGCAGCCTCTTGAGCTGAGAAAATTAGTCTCAAAACTGATATTCAAACCAATAATAAACCTTCACCAATCTGATTTATACATCATAAAATATGATTGATCTAAACACCCAATTTATGCAAGCAAAATCATAGAAATTCTCATTGAAGTTTAGAACATTACAGAACAACAAACCAAGCCTATTGGCTTCTCATTACAGAATCCCAATATGATTTATGTCTGATCTTAGACTTGCAACAATGGTGTAGTACAACAACATATGGCTTCCACAAGCTTTCTTCAAACTCTCCTATCTTCATCTCACCAAAACCTCATCTTGTAGCTTCAAAAACAATCTTCCACTAGATCAATCTTCAAACATGGTCCCAAAGGACCTCTTTGCTACTGCCTTAACTTTCTCACACCTACAACAAAACACCAAAAGCACCCTCACAGAGAGTGCTATGCCATCCTGCTTTCTCTTCCCGAAATTTCTCCTTTTAAAACTTTTCAATGAAAATTGGGTTTTCCGTTGCTTGACTCCTCCTGTCATAAAATTAATTTCATATGCTTTATTTGGGCCTCTCCAATATGGCACAACCCTTGTTGTTGCTGCACATGAAAACCTTCAAAAATTAATTAAAATCCATTAAAAACCCATTTTTAGCAGCCTTGTCAAAGATAGGATGTTGCAGTTTTTATTGTCCACCTTTAACTCCTAAAAAAACAGAAAATCAAGGCAAATCCTAGTCACCCACTTTCCCCAATCCCTACTTTTTAGGGATCAACATTAAGTGTTTTAAAACTCTTTATTTAATTCTCAATGCCTCATAATGCCTTTTAAATATTTTTCAAATAAATGTTTTTTAAAAACTGTTTTTCTTGCTTTTTTTACCCACTAGCCAACTTCAATATGCAAAGGAGATTTTATTGACAAGTTTAATTATTCAAAAATATATCATTTGCCTATTTTATTATGAATTTCAAACCAAAAATTGACTGTCACCAAAATTCAAAAATGCACAACAAAATTTAAATATTTTTTATTAACATAGGATTGCCAATTTCCATTGATGCTCCTGCATCAGACACCCACGGTAGAAAAGAAATATTTCATGAGTTGCACTCAGAAATATTTATAGAACTTGTGTTTGTCCTGGATCCACCGCATTCACCAAATTCTGCAACCTCACAATATTATATCCTTTCATGTTTACTCCTCTACCCTTCATGTATTTCAAAACTTTTAATCTAACCTCCCACCAATACATTCCATCAAAATTAACAATCGAACATATGCCTCCACCTTCAACAAAACAAATGTACTTCATTACCTCTATTGCTATTTTACCTTTTTCCTCCTTTACCTAGTTTGCAATGTGGTTTGTCACTTTTATTATGCCTTCAGAAAGACATATTGCTGTTGCAATTTGATCTTCAACACCCAATTCAATGTTAGTACCACAATCCATAGATTCATTCTCCACATTTTGTAATAAATAGTCAAGCTCTGTTATCAAGGAATCTTCATCTTCAATACTTTCAATCAAATAAGAAAACTTCATTTTCACCTCAGTCTGTTCACCACTCTCATCTACTTCCAAAGGATTTATTGCTGCAAGTTTTGAGTCTACTTTTACATTCTCAATATCATCAAAACATGTACTAAAATGTGAAATTACCTCTTTATCTTTTACTGCAACATTTGCATTAGTTGAAATTTTCTCATTCCACTTTTTTCAATTGCTTCCAATCGTATTAGCAAATCATCTTTCTCTTCCTTGATGTCACATGTATGAGATTCTGCTGCACCCTCTTTCTTTCTTGGATTCAAAACATCATTAGAGAGATAATAAAAAATACCTTCAACTCTTCTATTCTCCATTTTCAAGACCTCTCAATGCCTTAACAACACAAATCTTCAAACCCTCAGGTTTACTTATGTAAACTACCTCCTTCGGCAATCTGTTTACAAAATCCTCTTCCAATATTCCAATATTATTGTAAATTGCCTCCTTCGGCGATCTATCTACATTCATAGGAACCTCAGTTCCTCAATCCTCTGAAAATGTCTTCTTGCCACTTGCACATTCATCTGCAAGCAAAATCCACATATTCTCCACCCTCAGGTCCTGGTGCAAACTGACTCATGTTCGGGGCTCTACCTGCACACTCAAGAACTCCTGCTCTGATACCACTAATGTAACAAATCAGATTTAAAAATCTGCAACATGAACACTAGTTTGTTCATTCAAAACCACCTGCAACAACTACAAAATCTTCTCCAAATTGATTTTACCAATATTGTAGCCTCTTGAGCTGAGAAAATTAGTCTCAAAACTGATATTCAAACCAATAATAAACCTTTACCAATCTGATTTATACATCATAAAATATGATTGATCTAAACACCCAATTTATGCTAGCCAAATCATAGAAATTCTCATTGAAATTTAGAACAACATTACAAAACAACAAACCAAGCCTATTGGCTTCTCATTACAAAATCCCAATATGATTTATGTCTGATCTTAGACCTGCAACAGTGGTGTAGTACAACAACATATAGTTTCCACAAGCCTTCCTCAAACTCTCTTATCTTCATCTCACCGAAACCTCATCCTGTAGCTTCAAAAACAATCTTCCACTAAATCAATCTTCAAACATTGTCTTAGAGGACCTCTTTGCTGCTGCCTTCACTTTCTCACACCTGCAACAAAACACCAAAAGCACCCTCATAGAGAATGCTACGCCATCATAGTTTCTCTTCCTGAAATTTCTCCTTTTAAAACTTTTCAATGAAAACTAGGTTATTTGTTGCTCAACTCCTCCTGTCATAGAATTGATTTCATATGCTTTATTTGGGCCTCTCCAATATTGCATGATCCTTGCTGTCACTGCACATGAAAACCTTCAAAAATTAATTAAAAAAGATTAAAAACCCATTTCTAGCAGCCTTGTCAAAGATAGGATGCTGCAGTTTTTATTCTCCACCTTTAACTCCTGAAAAGGTAGAAAATCAAGGCAAGTCTTGAGCACCCACTTTCCCCAGTCCCTACTTTTTAGGGATCAATATTAAGTATTTTAAAACTCCTTATTCAATTCTCAATGCCTCATAATGTCTTTTAAATATTTTTCAAATAAATGTTTTTTAAAAACTGTTTTTCTTGCTTTTTTTACTAGCCAACTTCAATGTGCAAAAAGATTTTATTGACAAGTTTAATTATTTAAAAATATATCATTTGCCATATTTTATTATGAATTTCAAACCAAAAATTGACTCTCACCAAAATTAAAAAATGCACAACAAAATTGAAATCTTTTTTATTAACACAAGATTGCCTATTTCCATGGATGCTCTTGCATCACCTTAGGAAGTGGGAGGAGAAGAGCACTTTATTTTTGATTGTCCTAATTATTGCAAGATCTGAGGTATATTTCATTGCTTTTACAAAAATACAATAGGATTGCTCACTGCCTACTTTTGCTATCCCAATTAGAGGTTTCTAACACTTAATTTGCAAGTAGCATTTACCCTTTAGATGCCAAGCTTTGCAAGGGACTCCTAGGACTCCCAAATGAAATACCTTGTCCAACCTATTCTAGTGGTGTTTGTTAGGTATCCTTAAATTGTCTAGTTACTCATGCAAATGGTAATAGATTAGTGGGAGTGTGCTGCCATTGAGCAGTTTTTAGAGTACCTCCTTCCTCTGTTTCTTGTTTTTATGTAGTAGATCCATTCCACAATCCAAAGTGCCTATTACTCTCCTTACCTACATTCAAGGAGACTAAGTAACATGTACATTATCAATGTTCTCTCTATTGTGGACCGTTGAATTTGGACACTAGAGTTTTTGTGCAAACATTTGCTGCCTTCCCACATAGTAACATATCATAGATTGATGTCCACTAAGTCCAAGCCATTCAGTTATCAACATTATCAGATCTTATATTAGTAATTTGGTTCATTGGTAGTGCTTGATGGGGTCATTCATGCTTTGTCTTTGCCATCTAGTGATCGATCTTAGCATTGTTGGCATACTCATCAAGCAAAATCGATGGTGAGTTTTAGTGCCATTTATTTGCCATAGGTACTCATCAGCTTTTTGCGAGTGCTCACCAGAAAGTCAATGAGTCTGACTCAGAAACTCGGCTGTGGCTTATAAAGTGTTTGTTGGGTCAAAAAATGACCCTGAAATGCAAAAATTGCGCCTCTTATTTGCTCAGCAAGGAAAACGAAACCCCTCCAATTCAGCTGCTACCTGAAACATGCCATTTCCAACATGTTTGCATCGAGGAGAGAAGATTGAAAAGGATTGTTTGGTGAATTTGGAAGGCAGATTTGAAGCACATATCAGTTTTTTAATATTTAATATTTTGTATTTTTAATAACATTTAAATTCATTTTGGCTGCAAAATTCAGCATCTAGGTTAAACAAAATTCATCATATGCTAAAACTAAGTAGTATTTTTGCATTTAAATTCCAAAAAATTGGATTCATTACAATTTTTTCATGATTTTTTTGCTATTTTCATTGTCTTTTGTATACATAATTTTTTATTTTAGAATCTTTACATTATATTAAATTTTTACTGATTTAAACTAATTTATATCGATTTAAACTAATTTTAGACTGATTTTTAGTGATTTAATTAGTTATGTACTAAGTTACCGGTTCGGGTTCGGGGACGGGTTCGGGTGCGAGAACCCGGTACGTGGGTACGGGCAAAAATTTTTTAGGGGTTTGGGTACGTATGGGTACGTGTGTATATATATATATATTAATAATTTAATATATTATAAATCTATATATATGTATTATATATACAAAAAAATAAGAGAAACATAGAGAATTGTAAAACTAAATCATTTCATAGTATGATACTTGATCATTGATCAATGCCAAATGCCAAAGATAAATATTAAATGCCAATTGATAGTTGAAAAATATTCAAATAAAATTACTGAATTACAAAACAAAATGTAGTTCATGAAACATTGAAACATGATTCAATGTTCATTGTTCATGTGCTCATCAATCATCAAAAGGATTGTCAGAATCATCATGACTTGGATTTTGAGTGGTTTCAACTTCAAAATCATCATCATTTGAACCCAAAGCGGATCCAACACCATGTGATATGTCATCAATATCACCCACATCATCCATAGTGGCTCTAGCAAGATCCTGAATGGTTGCATCCAAGTCAGTAGACTCGGGTGCTACATCCCAAAGCCTCGCTGCCCCCTGCCTGTATTGAGGATCCTTACGTGACAGAAGACGCAAATTGGAATGAATATACACTAAGTCTTCAGCTCTTTTTGCAGCCAACCGGTTACGCTTCACTGAGTGGATAAAGGAGTATGTACTCCAATTCCGTTCAGCGGCAGAAGAGCTTGCAACCTGGAGAGAAAACCAACAAAATTAAAAATAAAATAAAAAAATGCAAGATAAATTCAAGAATGTTAAGTGTTAAATTTTACAATACAAGTGGCCAAAAAAAAAAAACTTACTTGTGAGAGGATCTTGATTGCAAGAGGTTGGAGGTACATATAATCTTGACCATGAAGGTACCACCATGTAAGACCATCCATTTTGTATTGGTCTCTAGCAACAGAAGCATTATAATTTTTTGATTTTCCTGTGACAAACATTCCAAATTCTCTCATGACACTTGCATGCACTTCTGGATCACTGAACATTCTACTAAATGCCGTCTTATACCCATTAGCAACTTCAACATCTCTATATGGCGGTATTCTCCCTGGGATAGAAAGTACTTTAGTGGTATAGTACCTTGGAGATAGGGCATATGCAAGGAGGTGCAATGGAGTTGTCATCTTGTTCCAACGATGAAGAACAATTCTTCCACCCTTTTGTACAAGGTGTCTTCAGGATCATTCTCTTTTTTTTGTATTTCTATTTTTATTTTTTCCAACATTGTGTCCATGCTATCATAGACATCCCCCAAGCATGGTTCATCTGTATCAGCAAACCGAAGCATAGACATGATAGGTTCGGTGAATTCCAATACATAATTCACACGATCCCACCAATCATCATTCAAGATCAATGCCTTGACTTTTTGGGCCCTCTCTGAATTTGATTGCTTCCATATACTCCATTGGTTGCTAATAACCATTTGACTCAATGCATCTTTCACCTTCACAAGTCGTCTCAGAACAATTGTGTGAGATGCAAACCGGGTCTCGGCAACCTAAGAACATGTTAATAGTAAGTTAATAACACATTTAAAATATGTAAATAATGCATAAAAATTATTTTATTCAATTATGTAAAACATGACATAAATGATAAATGAAACTAAATAAATTAAATTTTAAAATTTACCTTCAACAATTCCAATGTTGAAAAAGTTCTGAAAATTGCTTGTGACATATGGTGGTTTGTCACAAACATCTGGATCTCCTCAGACTCCTGGTATATTTCTTTCACCCACTCTATTTGGGTGCCAATTGCTTGCATCACCAAATTGAGGGAGTGTACGGTGCACGGTGTCCAAAAGATGTGCTCATATCTGGCCTCTACCAAAGCACCTGCAGCCCTGCAAACTTTTGCATTGTCCGTAATTACTTGGACAACATTTTCACTACCCACCATCTCTATGGAGTCAATGAGAATCCTGGAAATGAACACTGCATCTTTCACTTGCCCTTCACAGTCAACCGCCCTCAAAAACATTGCCCCCTTGGGGGACACTGCAATAACATTAATCAATGGACGGTTTTTGCAATCTTTCCATCCATCGGAAACAATAGATACACCTGTTTCAACCCAAGAATCTCTAATTGGTTTTAGTTGGGCCTCTACATATTTCCTCTCTTTTTGCAATAAGGTGGTACGCACCTTTTCATACCCAGGACTTGTGAAATCAGGAGGTGCACTATTTATTGCTGACACCATGTCCTTCCAATATGGTGATCTCACCAAGTTGAATGGAAGACCATTGGCATAGAGGCAACGTGCAATTTTTTCTTCAGCAATATCTCTTGCCTCCATTTTAAATGCTTTCTCTAATGGACCTCTCTTGCGGGTGGTGGTTTCTGGTTCTTCATCTTCTTCTTCCGTAGAGGGTATAGACAAGAAGGGATGTCTAGAGGGCCTAACTATCTGATGAGTGGGTAATGTTTGTTTTTTCTTTCCGGAACTATAACTAGTTTGTTTTCCTCTTGCAATTGAATTGTCAGCATCTTCTTGTTCTTTTATAAATGCTGCTATTTGTACAGCAGAAAACCCCTTCTTATCTGGGCCCACACACATATTAATCCCTTTACCACCAGGGCCCATAAAATGAAGTTTCACTCGGTAGTAGGAGCTATTATATTGTACATTGCAAAAATTACACTTCCAAACAAACCCCCCACCTCCAGGAATTTGTGAAATTCGTGTGGTATGTCTCCATAAAGGAGATCCTTTATCAATTTTAAACTTTTGGCTTCCATCCCCACCCACTGAACTTTGACTACTGGCCATTGTTGCAATCTATAAAAAAAATGAAGAAAAAAAATATATATTTGAAAAACTTCTTCACAAATTTGAAAAAATTCATGAAAAACTAAGAAACTTAAAAAAATTCATCAAAAGATTGAAGAATAGGGTTTAAATGCATACCTTGAACACTTAAATCTCCTTTGTAGAAGCTTTTTGCCACTCCACAATCGATCTCTTTCAAATGCAATCACCTCCCTTCAAAATGCTAAGATGAACAAAAAAAATGGAGAGAGCAAAATGAGAGGTAAAAATAAAATGTTTTAGTGTTGAAAGGCCTCATATTGGGTCGTTTTAGGGTTTAGAGGCAAAATAGAAGTTAAAAAATTGTTTTTTTTTCACTTTTGGGCCCACTTTTTAAGAGCTGGGCTGTGGGTTCTCAAGGGTTCGCCCGGGTACGCGGCTGGTACCCCCGGGTCCACGTACCAAAGGGCATGGTACTTGCTGGGCACGCACCCTGTGCGTACCCAGCGCGTACCCACAGGCGAACAGCGCGCACCCGGGCGAACCCACAGGGCTAGGCACGCACCCTGTGCGTACCCAACGCGTACCCACAGGCGAACCCGTACCGGGTTCACACCCGAACCGGGTTCGAGGCCTGTGGGTACGAATCCGGTAACATAGGTTATGTATAATGCTATGAGATTTCCACAATCTATCATGTTTAAGATTTTGTGATTTCTGGATTTTTGATTGTGTTTAAGTTTTTTCATCAACGTTTCGGATCACACAAGAGCTAAGGAGATGTATAATTTAAATTAACTTTCTTATATTAAAAAATTAAAATGTTGTGCTTTCACTTTGTATGTGTAGATTAAATACATCATATAATGGCAAATAGAGAAAGCTTCTGGATCAGGTTCAACCTTATGCTCCACCCCATCGATGCCATTGTTGATTACAGGCACTTGTTTTGTTGGAGCTAGAGACCCTGCTTGGAAATATGCCTATCAAGGATTGGTACTTGGATTAGTTATTTTCATTTTAGATGCACAAACTTATATCACAGAGGCATAAATCGCCTCAAATACCATCTCGAAGACATTACTCATCGTGATTCCAAGCCCTGTACCAATACCACCAAAGATAAAAAGAGAGATGAATGCCCTATTTGTAGCCGCAAAGAGAAAAAATGCAAAAGGAGAGGACGAGGGCAGCCATAACAACATTCATAGTTGGTGTTCATGGTGCTCAAATCCAACCAAAATCAGATGAAGATGACATATTATGGCATAGTGGGCTCTCTTCATGGTCCGTGCATCCGAAGCACATCCACCACCGCTTCATCTACTTCTACTAGAGTTCTAGTAGCAACGCCTACACTTACATGCACACCACAATTTTTTTGTGCCCAGAAACACACTTGGAGCACAACCATCATTGGAAGCTATAGGGTGGAGCAGGGAAGTGCATGAATATGCAGATATGGCATGTATTGATTTTAATTTTTGGTACTTCAACAACATTCTTTTCAATGTGGCCAGTAGTCTTTATTGGGAGAATTTGGTAACTGCATTGATAGTTGCGGGAAAAAGGCTACAAGGCGCCTTTTCGCAAAGACTTGAGTGGGAGATTGGTAAATTTTAATTTTTATGCTAATTTATACTTAATAGTAATTTATGTCGAATTTTAGGCAAAATTTATGTTTTGTAGTAGTTTATGTTGAATTTAGGCTATTTTTTCTGTTTAAAAATTAAAATTTTGTACTTTCACTTTTTAGTTGTAGGTTGCTCATCTGTAGTGTCCCACCACAAGTGGAGTTTGGACTCTGTGATTTTGCCTGATAAATACTCAGTTTGACAGATGGAACATTTTGTCAAACAGTTTGTATGCAATTCTAAAATTGAGTGATTTCTAATGGATTACGTAGTTTACTCAACACATATATCACCATATAATGCACATTTTCAGATTGTTGGCTTACACAATACAATAAAATGAAAGATTAAACTGACAACAAATTATGTTTTTGAGAAACACTAATAACAGAGATAAAAATCAGATGTGTAGTTACTAATACCACTCTTTGCAGCCTTACAATGATATAGCAGTCCACTGGAAAAAGCCACTATCAACCAATGGTGGACACCACTAAATGAGTGGAATGGCAATTCGTGTAGCAACCTAGCAACCTCAACGAATCATGCCCAGAACTCAGTCTCACGCCCAAGCATGTCTAAATGCCACTCTGAAGTAGTCCACAAGCTCCAACTAATTCTGTCCACCCTTTTCAATCGCCCCAACACTCAGGAAAAGCTTGTGCCACCTTGGTTTCACAGCCAAAACTCATGAATTAGAGCAACAGCTAGGTATGAACCATCAAAAGTAGGAAGAGTTAATTTTCTCAAGGAATGTTGGTACTCCCTATGTGGGCCTTGAGGTCTCTATTCTTGTTGTGTCTTTTTTGTATCCTTCCATTGGTTCATATATTGGTCTAATTTTATTTCATTTTTGATTTCACAAGGAAGTGTATAGTATTCATCATATACTGCCATTACCTCATCAACCAATGGCTGGTCCTCTTCGTGTTGTGATGCTTCCTCATCCTCCTTTGGTGTGAATGTGGGCTGGAAAGGTCTACTTGAACCACCTGCACTGGCGCTTTTTGGAAAGTTATTACCTGCATTGCTACCTTCCCCTGTAATATTCTGATTCACCTTGAGAGAATTCAAATTCTGTGACATTTGACCAATATTTGTGATCAACTACTGTTGTGATTGCATGAATTGTTGCATCATTTGCAGCTGTCCCCGTGCTAGATCATTCAATATGTTTTGTACACTATCCTGGTCAAATTTCCTTTCAGTCTCTCATTACCTAAACCCACCATTGTTTCAATACCTTGTGTCCCTCTATGTGGTTCCTGTAATGTCCCATTTTAATGAAAGTCTTCATACAAGCAGCTTGATTATTTTCATTCTTCCTATGTGGATTATTGGTTCTCGATGCTTGTATTTCCATTGACAATAATTATCTGAGAGGGCTATGCATTCCATATCGAGCATTATTCAATTTATTTTGATGTGGCCTCCATGAGGATTACCTTGGCGAATAATAACTTTTGAGTGTGTCTAAAATCAGCTATCTCCTAGATTAATACTACCATCGTTTAATATCGATGGGCATTGCGATTATTGATGATTACACGGAGCCGGCCAAGACAAGTCAAACATCTTTCAAAGATGGTTTATCGAGCATATCTGGAGACCATCGTGGTTACTTTTATTGCACCCTACATACATGAGCCGCTCTCTTAATCATATTACTTGTAGATGGTCGAGAGGATGATCTAATCATGGAAGACAAATCACATCGTATATGGAAGTCGTTCTTGAAGCCGCCATGTTGTGCATGAGTTGTCATTATCTGAAATGTTACGTTGAGGTTTTGGTCCGATCATTGCCTATGCTAAAGTCTACAGCGGTCAACTTTTCTATATAACACATGCTTATGGTCACCGCTTAGTGTGTGCAAGATGGACTTGATGTGGAGTATGCTCAAAGACAAAGATTAAAGGAGTCATTATTACAAGCCCAGTTAGAAGTATTAAGGGAAGTTGATCAATCATTACGTGAGGAGTCTTAGGTAAGAATATCGCTGCTAAAGAAATAAGTATTCGATCAGGAAACAACAATTAGTCAAACGAATTAATATTTAAGGAATTGATATTAATTAAAGGCATAAAAACAAGGCAGCGATGGGAAAGATTATGAAAGAAGGCAATTAACAGTTTAACAAACAATAATAATGCTGATCAAAGGACATGTCCCTCTAAGCGGACATTTCTCTTCAACGAGATATGACCCTCCATTTCAGGTAATAAGATATAAAATTGGTAAGAAGTGAAGAGCAAAAGGCATCGATTAGTATATATATATATATATATATATATACTCAAGTTTCAAGCGCTCCTAAGGAGCCCATACTCAGCTATTCAAGGGGGTGCATGATTAATCAACAAATTCAGATGTAGCGTCCATTACACTTCGCATGAATCGAAGATATCAGAGACAGTGATCTAACAAGGCCTCAGTCTTTTACACCAGTAAATCGCATGAGTATATACTATATAGACAATTTCAGGCAAAGCAAACCAATAGAGGTCTCAGCCAGTAGCGTAATCAAAGGCACGATTGTAAATTAATAAATCAGGAACAGCCACTATATTCTTGGTCCAATTTACAATATTGATCTAACCTTTGAATCAGACTTCTTAAACCCGGATTCATATTCTAAATATATTAAACTATTTATCAGTTGCTCTTTCCTTATTATCTATTTAAGGTTATTGGCATATTTTGACACCTTTACATATAAAATTGAAGGCAAACTTAAGATAAATCTATAAGGGACAGCCTCACCTTAATAATATTGGATGACAACCTTTGTCAATCCAATAAGAAATAAATCGAAAATCTATTGATGTGGAGCTCGGGTCATTACAGCTGCCTTGTTGCTAATGCAGCTGAAATTGTATCCTCTTTTGGATATGGCTGAGGGAACTGAAATTGTTTTATTTTTTGCTCTCTTTCAATGTACTGTTTGGCCTTGTCATTGGTGTACATAACCCGCTAGGCTGGCAGGTCTTAGGCTCTGATACCACTGTAAGATTCTAGACTTATTTTCCCTTGATATCTTCAAATTTCAGTGTATGGAAATTTTATTAAGCACTTTGCAATAGTTTACTGTGTTGATTATTTGAGTTTGTTTTTATGTTAAATGCATGTTTAAATGTATCCATTGTGAATGCCATACATTTCAAAATTATGGCACAGCATAACTATATGTTATTTCTTCAAACACTTGACTGGATTTCATTTAAACAATGTCTATGAATTCATATATCTGCTTGTTTATAACAGAAAGTAAGAAATACATTAGGACATTCTGACTTGTATTCAGTCCAATAAATCTCTTATGGGATGTCTGTAGCAGCAATATACTATAGATATAATGCCCTCTGATTTGCCCAGAATTTTGATATGCAAGTCCTGCACTTGACCTTCCACAGTTCCGGGAATAAAATACATGCAATGCCTAGCTTATGGCAGCTTACACTCTTCACACCTTGCCTCCATACTATTAATCTTTCAACCAAACCTCATGTCAGCCAGTAATGGGTGTTGACTAGCAACTGAATTCCCATTTGCCTTTCCTACAACCAAAATGAGACCGCTCTCATGCTTTCAACCTCACACAGCCAAAGGGTGAATACCGTCCAAAGTTTGATAAGAGTCGACACTTCCTTTCAGACTTTCAAAGGTAGTTCAAATCAATATTAGAGCCTCTACGCCAATAACCATTCCACCCAACTTCATCAATATCACACCCCTATGACTAAGTCACCAAATCAATAATTTATTCAACGCCTTTGATGCAATGGAAAATAGTTTATTTTGGTTTTCCATATGACTTCCTACATTAAAACAAGGGGACTTCAAACATGTCGTTTATTTCTTTGAACTATTCGCCAAAGTTTAAATGCCTTCAATAATGTATGAAATCCACTTCCTTTCCCTGTTCATAGACTCGCCCATCTAGAAGAAGTAATAGTGGATAATATGCCTCAAATTCAATTGCCAACCAAGAAGTATATTGGTGCCCATAATGCAGCAACAATCCGAGTGTAGATATCCATCAACCAGTTACTAGACAATTTTAAACAATTAAAACTCTTAAATTTGTCTTTCATAAAAGACTACAGAAATTTCAATAAAGCCTTCTGAACTCATCCATAAAGCTCCTTGTGAATTCTGAAGTGAATCTGCCTGTAGATGGCATTGGGTTTTCGTCCAATCCACCAAAACCCAAGGGTTTTTGTCTTTATGCTTTCTGAATCTGCAAAGCAAGCTCTCCAAATTCTCTCGATAAATGATTTCCTAAAAGATGATAATAATTTTCTTTTCACTACCTTTTTTTTCTTCACCACTTTCAATTTTTAATTATATTTGCTCTTCCCGAAGTGACTTTATTTAATAGTTTATTGATGAATTTAATGTAAGTCACTTTAATAATTAAACCAATTAATTAAATATAAATGTCAAAAAAGTGACTTAGGATAATTTAATATTTAATTAATAAAATTATTCCCTTGATTTTCCCCACCTTAGCTTATGGGAATATAATAAGCTAGTGGACTCTGCTGGGTGATCACTTGGAAAAAAGTGACAATGTAGTTTTATTTACTTTTAGTTTTATAGTTTACTATTTTCATTTTGTCAGCTATCTACTGTATTAGGCTATCAGCTATCAGGATTCCACATGAGGATGCAATTTTGTACTCAATTTGAATTCAAATCAATCAAATTTAGTAGAAAACACTTTTGTACTCATTTATGGACTCATTGATACATCTTGTCATTCAATTTTGCAAAAATAAGTGTTTCTGTAGAAATTTATGCAATTTTTTAAGTTGCTGAGTTTTTTGTTGAGTTTTTGCTTAGTCAAAATTTTTGGGTCTGCCGAGTCCAAAATTTTCCAACGATGGCAATATATAATGATTGCAATGCATGACAATGTGTATTGATATGCATGGGATTTGCTCATTTTGGGTTGGTCTGCCCAATTTGGTTAGAATCATTTTTATGCTTTTAAGTTTTAGCCAATAGTTTTTTTATTTTTTCTCATTTAGGGTTGGTGAGTCTTTTCGGCTCCCACATGCTATTGTCATTGGTTGTGATTTGTGGTCCCAATAATCTACTTGGGTTATGCATAGACATAAATGTAACTTCTCTGTAACATCCTACTTGGTCTACAGTTTGAAAATTCAACTATCAACTAACTTTCAGCTGAAGTTCAACTGACTTGCTTTCAATTAGGGTTTCCAAATCGAGTTCAACTCAAACAATTGAAACTCCAACTAACTTCTAAGTTTTTAGTTTTAACTGAAGTGAAACATCTAATTGTTTCCTCTAACCGTTTCACTGAAGAACATAACTAAATAACTATCAAACTAGGGTTTTCATTTGCAGTTAGACGGAAAGGAAAATTAATTATGAAGCCGTTACATCCTACCATTCATTAATTAACATATAATTTCCATTTCCAGCTGAATGGAAAACTTTTAACTGAAAACATATATCAGAAAATCACAGAAGGATAATAACTACTTTTCTTGCTTCCAGAAAGTAACGAACAAATTCTGTAAAATTCTTGACCAATTTTTTTCAATTTTTGATTACATTAAGCAATGCAACACACATCTGTTAGAGTTAGCTCTTAAACCAAAACGATGCGGAATACAACTCTAACCAAGGATGTACACTAGGATCTCGAGTTGGGCAAGGTGTGAGTAGATGGTCAGAGGATCTCTATGCACTGCTGAACTGAGTTACTCTAACCAAGAATGTGTTGAGAGATGGCGAGCATATGGTCAGAGGATCCCTACAAGCTACCAACTGAAAGTAACTTTAACCAAGAATGTGCCCTAAGACCCGAGGTGGGAGGAGGGGTGAGCATATGGTCAGAGGATCCATGAAATGCAGTGACGGCTCAGCCAATTAGCAACATGATATTACAATGCAAGTTCATAATGTAAATAGGCAGCAAGCCAGCCTCTTCCACTTATTCAGTGGGTTTTGCAATGAGTAAAAGTAGAAGATAGATGAGAATGCTGACAGTACTACTGTTCAACTTACAATGAAATAGAGTGCCTGCCAAGAACATAAGATTAGAAGCTCTCCAATGCTGCAATAATGAAATAAGATCTCTCCAAAGCTTAATAAGACTTTCTAGTCACAAACCCTTCACCAAAATGCAATTACCTAAATCTGATATGACAGAACATGGACTGAAAATGCATAACCAGCAACACAAAACCCTACTAAAATGCTCGTAACTCACACTAGACTCACCCAAATGACTCCAAATCAAATGCATTAGCTTCCTATAATGATAGCGCCCAAATTACATCCATAAAACTGACCCAAAGACTCATGTATATTTTTGCACGGAATTCAAGGCAAGCTCAGAATGGCAAGACCCTCTAGGAAGGGCAATTTCTCTCTAGAAAATTCAGTTCTTGATCATAAAATCTGCAACTTGTCAAGTATGGTCTCCGCAAGCAAGGAAACTCAATGGTTCAGTACCCAGAACAAGAATATTTTTATTTTGAAAACTATGAAAGAAACTTACAATCAGCTATGATAATCAACAACTCCAGAATTTGATAGAATATGCAAGAACTCAACTCCAACATGCAAAAATACCACTACAATGCAAGATCTCACTACAAAATCACTCAACTACAACTAACTCTCCACTAGTTGCTATCTTTCAAGCAAGAAGTCAAGCCAAGGCTAGGAGGCATGCATTCCTCGAAGCAATCCTGATACCATTTCGGCAACATAACAATACTGAAGACATAAGATGAGAAAATGAAGAGAAGAGGTCTCCTTATATAGACTTAGCAAGGAATCTCCAAAAGCTTCTATAAGGGGCGCCCTAATTTTCAAATTTGAAATAACCTTATTTCCCTCCAGGAATGGTGTCCCTTATTCCTCAAAGCAACATTTGACTTTTTTAATAATTTAAAAATCCATTTTTCCTCTCAAGTTGGCATCCCTTTTCACAAGCATGATTTTTGACCTTAGAAAATATAAAATTACCTCCTGATAAGGCGTCCACCCTTGAAGTCCCCTTTTTAAAGCAACTTGAAGTGATACCACTAGGCCAAGGGGTCAACATTAAAATATAACATTATTTAAATCAACTTAACTTATCTGTCCAAAATGCATCCAAAGGCCAAAAATTAACAAACCAACTGAACTGGCTGAAGAAGAGAGCCAACTGCACTAAAAACCACAAGACCACTGCCAGAAATAGAATTTACTAAAAATAGTAAATTCCAGGAGGTGCTCGGATCACACTGCAAGTCATACCACTATGAAGCTCTCTGAAAACTCAGAAAGAATCTACAATTCAATCCCTAAACTTCGAGCAACAACATCCTCCAAAATGGGAAACCCTAATTTTACCCTCCAAGTAGCCTACGGGTCTCTAGAATAGGCCAACGGTCAACTGAATCAATCACGCTCGAGAAGGGGACATTACAAATTCTGTAGCTATGAAACAAATATAACAACTGCTATTCTATGGTTTATGAAATGGAAACTAACTGCCAAACTCATCTGACAATACTAACTAACTAATCCATCTAGGGTTTCATCAAGCATAAATAACGAACTGAAGAGTAATTGCTAGGACATCATTAACTATCTTTCATTCATAACGAAGTAAAGAAATTAACTGTCTATCCTTTCCATTCAAATTAGCTTTGAGCAATTCATTAATTATATATCAGTAAAAGTAGCAATAAAGTACTCAAATGAACATTTATTTGTACTTGAATTAGTGGAAAGAAGTAACCCATTATGCAAACATCATTAAGTTGAAATGCTAATCATCATTACTTGGGGAAAGAGAAATATCATCAAGGGCTTTACCGCCCAACCAAGACCAACTGGTTCCCCGAGTTTCTTCAATTGAAGAACCCAACCCTTCACGAGGGTAATCAACATGGATCAAATTATCATCATGTTGAGCCTGGTGTCATGAACTTATACCGCTGGTCGATCCCTCCTCTATAGGTACCCCCTAACCAGAAGGATCATTCTGACTAGAAGTATATCTGGTTCATGATAGCTGACCAATGCCTAACTGGCATCATACCTTGGCCAAGGATTTTAATATTACTGGCACTCCTGTGCCGATGTCTCTGGCACTCTTCTACCGACATCTCTGGCACTCCTATGTCGTCAACACTCTCACCCTTGCTTGACATGATAATTCTCATATCAAGTTTATAATTTTGCAACATCTGGTTTGGTTATCATTCTTTTCTTAGTTCGTGGTTAAATCTTAACCATAGGATTTAACATCACAATGATCTGTTTAAGGGTCTTTTCTTAAGATTAAGTTGTTTTCTTAAACCCTTTAAGAGAGATTGGTCTCTTATCTTTTCACCTCTTTGGTAGCAATTGCTTTTACAATCATGGGTAGCGGAACAAATTGATATCTTCTAGGAGGAAGATACCCTTAGTTCCTTAGTAAAGGTAAGTCATGAGGTGAACACGACTGAGAAGAAGTTGCTCATATAACCATACTTGTTTCAAAATCTTTTCTCTTAGTTAGGGTTAGGCTGATACCATTAAGCATCAATTCCTAAAGAGAGAGAGAGAGAGAGAGAGAGAGAGAGAGTCTCGGCTCCACATCTATCACTTCTTTTAAGACTAACTGCCTTCTCAAAACAAGGGTTGTTTTCATTGAGCACTTATGTACCGAACGACATGTTCAATTTAAATGGTCTTTCAGATCTTATCGTTCATCTTTATATTACCATGACTAGTTTGAATATCAATTCTTTTAGTATCAGGTTAAGTCTTAATCCAAATTTTCTATTCAAATGAAAGGAAAAGGTTTGATTCATCTTTGAGGTTTATTTACATTTCATGGTTTAGAATCATACTTCTTGATTTAAAATATGACTGATTACTTTAGGCATTTTAAGAGAGACTATTCTAATTATTTGTTGGCTTTAAACATATTTAGTGAAGAAGTCAAAGACTTGTCAATCGTAAGGATTCTCCAGATTTAACAAACTTGTTTTGGAGAAAGTGTCCAGTACCAACTTTGATACTCAAACAGAGTGTAAGATTTCTAGCCTGAATTCGTTTAAGTTTGTCCTTAGTTTAGATTTGGTTCGCAATCTCTTCTTAAATTTATGGTTGACTCTCACTAAAAAAAAACATGAAGGGTGGTAATACTTGACTCATTATCATCCCTTCAACTGAAAGAATAATCATCTTCCTTATACATATTTACAGGAAAGGAAGGAGTTGTGTTACCCTTATGGAACTCTTCAAATTAAAGGAACTTGGTTGGAAAAAGGAATACAAAGCTCTATTCCCAACTCAGTTGCTCAGAGAATTTAAATTCTACGGCTTACACAAAGAAAACGAATGAGTCTCAAATCAATAAAGGAGAGGCCAATCATGCTCTCGGGTTCAAATTTAGTTAGAGGTGAGCATATGAGAATTCAATTAAGAAAATTCATGAATGGATTAATGACGAATAAAATGGTATTGATCTTTGGGCTATTCAAGTATAACCAAATACCAAATCAATATTCCTTAAACCAGAAATGAAATTTAACGAAGCTTTCTTAGTATGGAGATATTGATATGACTAAAGAACTGATCGAAGCTATGTTAAACAATTAAAAGTTTCCATTACTTGCCTGTCTAATGTGGGTCTTGAGCTCGATGGAGATACTCCAATCTCTTATCCAGATTTTAGACTACGGCAGCATTACAACTTTCGTCCCTACTGGCTTGAGGTAAGTCTTAAGATGGCCACTCAGAGATTCAGGTACCCGAACGTTAACCAAGTTTCCCAAATGCTCGATAGGAGCGACAAAAATATCCTAGTATGCCTGCATTTCACACAAAGAAGATTCCGCATTGGAGAGATAATAGCATCAAAAGAATTACGCTGCCTTGAGTTTTTCCCTACACCATACTCCTGCAAACCCAGCTATGGAGACAAGGTAAAACATGATGACAAGAGACAAAACTCCGAATGAAAGGACGCCCGATTGAAAGAGAGATTTCCAATATAGATTGAATGCTATCCCGTAACCACCGATCAAGAGTCTCTGTGACTTCTTGACTCCCATCGGTTACAATTTGAGACGCGATGGAGATAGCGAAAAAAAAACTCTGCCTTCCCAGAAGACTGACGGTATTACTCCTATATCTTTTTATCAATTATAACATGTATTATTATTATAACATTTAATTATCTTTTATTATCATCTCAACATTTAATAATCTTTTGAAATCCCCTTATAGGTATTTATATTTATTTAATTGACTATATTATTCAAAGCTTATATAATTTTACCAAGGCCTGGGTTATAACTTGCATTTGTCATACACCAACTCAAAATTTGATGACAAATTGATCCATTGTTAACCATGTCCTCTCCCTGATGATATTTCCCTTTCTCTCCTTGGCGTCGACAATCTTGCATCCATTGACAAGGATTAGGGTTAGATCGTTCTCAACGGCTAAATAATATGCATTTAAATTTAATCTCATGATCTCATTCAACTTCACGTGAACAATAAATTCACTTGCAAAATAAAGAGTTCGTTAACATTACAGTTACAATAAAAGAACAACTATTGCATTCTCAATGTCATAATCACTTGAAAGCAATTATTTGCAACTAACATTGCATTCAAAATACATAACCAAACATGTAATCTCAATGTGAGGAATGTAACATTCTTCCTTTATTTGTAGAACTTGAGTTAAGTTTAAAATTCATATTATTGATCTAGTACAAATCTTGAGTGGATTGGCCTTAATGCAAAGTGCATTCAGTTTAGTATTGGGGACCCCCAAAATGGTATTATATGATCCAATAAATTTCAACATGGCCGATTCTTATGTCATCTCGACCAATGTTTTCATTTTATCCTTTGGTTCCCTTGCTAGGTCTAGGTGCAACATGCCTAGTGAGGTCCATGCAATCAACATTCTTGCACAATGGTTCAAGCCATATCAAGATGGTCCCAACTATAATGCCATTAGTTCAATGCTAAACTCTCTCAATAACTTGTTTACACTAAGAAATTTATGAATAGTCAAACAAATTACAACAAGTTCCTTTGTTGGTCCAATTGGTTTCAAGTGCTTGTTTACTTTCTCAGCCTTCAATCTTAACAGCCACTCTTTCCTTACTCTTTCTCAGCATGTAAATTGGTTGATGTGTTACAAGATGCCCCTTCTAATGAAATGGGGAAATGATTCATCTTATCTAGTATTGGAAAACTACTTATCTTTAGTTTAGTTTAGAATTCAATTGCCATTTATTGAACCATGCTTCATAGTACACTTTCTTTTGTGATTTGTGTGTAGAAAATTGACCATGAGACAAAGTACTATCATGATGTCTTTGTCATGATATGACACCAAAATGTCTCATGGTATCTTTCCAAAGTACCTCATCTTAGTAGTTTTTTGTGGTTTCTCTCTAGTGACACCATAACACACGAAACATGATGTCTCCACAATGATGCTATAACATGAGAAACATGGTATCTCTAGTGACACCAAAACAAACATAGCATGGTTTCTTTCCCACTACACCACAACAAGCACATGTTGTCACTCCTAGAACACCACAAGAAGTGCAATGAATAGAATCACATGTGACACCATAACAAGCACAACATGTTATATCTTTCATAACATCATAATATGGGTAATGTAATAATTGAAATATGATCTCCCACATTGTAACAAAATGATTTTTAAAATGATGATGTTGTCATGGAACCACAAAATGATCTCCATTGCTATACCCCACATTGCAACAAAATGACATCCAACATGGTGTCGTTGTTGCAAGACAACACCATGATTTGGGGCATGCAAGATCATGCTGTTTTGCTAGGGATGCATTTGCATTTGATATATGGGTAGCAACTCTTTTCTATGATGTTTGAAATTTTTAGAGGCTATCATTTGCCATTTTGAGGCCTTAGGTAGGTGGTGTTTGCATCAAGGACATGCTATTGCTGACTCCTAGGAAGAATTTATGCATACGACTACAACTGTTTGTTGATGTGGATGACTCAAAAACTCTAGTTTGCAAACAAGAAATGTAATGGGTTTTGCCAATTTGTGACTCGAGAAATGGCATCTTAGTTTGATTTTGTAAATTGATATGCTATAGGTGTTTTTCTGTAGCGCGTCAAACTTGTTATGTTTTATCTGGATTCAATTGCATAGTTTTTGAGTCAATCTCATTGACCCACAAGAATCCATCTCTCATGAGCATGATGGTCCACTTAGCACTCATTGCATCGGCGATGCTCACAATGGTGAAGCGTTGGGAATTTTTGAGAGGTCACTATCCTAGTACTACTCCAACTCAAGTGCACGTAACCATGAAATTTTCTCCAAGATTGAGCCCACTTACCTTGCTACCCCATTTGCAAAAACTTTAGAAAATGTTACGTCATATGGACCATTCATTAAAGAGCTCCTTAGCTGATTCATTATCAAGTTGGTTTTTATCATCGTGTGTCAAATTTGTGATGTTTTATTAGGATTCAAATACATAGTTTTTGAGTCAATCTCATTGACCCACATTTCACGAGTAGTAGTTCACAAGAACTCATCTCTCATGAGCATGAATGGTCCACTTAGCACTCATTGCATCTAAGTGATGCTCATAGGGATAAAGCATCAAGACTTTCCATGAGGTCACCCATCCCAATGCTATAGGTCTATTTGCATCTATGTGTAATGCAACAATATTCAAGGGCCATTTAGAGCTACTAATCTCTTGGATGGGTGGGAAGGAGGTGATCAACTTGGGGGCTATAGGATCCCTAGAAATCTCCTATAAGGATCTATTCTAAACGGTGAAACCTCTTGTAGATAGAGGGCTAGGAACTACTAGTCTAGATATCTAAAGAAAGTAGATGAATTTTGCTAGTCTTTGTAGGGGTAGTAATATCTCACCTAGATCTTATAGTAAATGGGGCATCCAAAGTGAAGTGCTTCTTGGTCTTCACCTCCTAGAGGTAGCAAAAATAGTAGATTTGGTATTGACAAAGATTATGATGATCCATCTCAAATTTTAGTTAGTGGAAACACACCTTGAGTTGGCCAAGGGGAAACCTCGAGTTGTGGGACCAATGACATTGGAGATAGTGAATATGACATAAGATATTGTGTTCCACTTGTAAGAAATGCTCTATGTAAGAAACAAGCTTCCAATTGAGTGGCCCAGGTGGGGAGGTCTAAGTAAGCTAGATGTATTGTTTGTAAAATATTAGTTATTGTAGGGCTACATGTTAGTTATTGTGTTTTTTTTTTGAGCAATTGCAATGTTTGTTTGCTAATCGTGTCTAAGTTCATATGTCTATTTGACTTACTATTGTGTTATCGATTTTGACTGGCGATTGATGAGATCCATGCTTGGTTTGAATTGGAGTTGTAATCTGGTTTGGTTCCCCCACAAATTTTGGTAGGGCATGGCCAAGGAGAGTTGGGTTCATCTAGGATGAACTTGGGCGAACCCAATGGGGATCCAGATGAATCCTAACAAACCTCCCACTTTTTTTATGGAAATATAAATTTGTTTTGCTTTAAAAAAAGAGTTCACCTTTGACTTTGACCTAGTTGCTCCAAAATGAATCCCTATCCCTAAAAATGCCAACTAAAGCATTTCAAACATTGAACAAACTCATTTTAGCTCATTTTGATTACAAAAGACATACCATTCCAAAAGGTTGAACTTTCATTTTTTCTTTGTCTTTCAACAAAGAGAGTTGAAGATCATTCATTGAAGGTTCTACAATGGTTGCATTGATATTCCTACATATGCACAAGTGTCCATTAGCTGTCAAAAAGATCATATAAGATTTTTTTAATGAAGTTTCTTCTTGCATTTTTGTTATACAAACATGAAACAAACTCTCTTGCTTTGCTTTTCTTTCATTTTTCTATGAATATATTACTATGCTTAAAATTTTAAGAGTTAGGTCTTATATATCTATTTTTTGTTTTTTATTTGTTTTGAATGCGCTTGTAATGTCCCCAATTTAGCCCTACCCTCTTCATTTGGATTTAGCCTATTTCTGGAAACTCATAGGCTAAGCAGAAGCTCGAATTAGGGTTTCCAAACTTCTTGGAGGATGTTTTCGTCTTTTTGCGGAGTCTTCTTTTGGAATTGTTGAACTTGGATTGCGGATTCCTTCTGGGTTTTCTGAGAGCTTCGCATTGGTGGTTTCAGTTCGACATTCTGAGCAATTTCATGAATTTACTATTTTTAGTAAATTCTATTTTTAGCAGTTGACTTGTTGACTTCTACTCAGTTGGCTCCACTTTGGCAGTCAGTTCAGACGGTATGGTTGAATTTGGCTTCTGATGCGTTTCCATGGTGATATAAGATATTTTATATTATAATGTTTTAATTTAACATTATAATTCCTTGTTCTAGCATCATGAATTAATATTGTTTTTAAAAAGGTGACATTTAAGGGTATTTTCACATGGAGGAAATATTTTAATATTTCTAAAAGCCAAATATTGCTCAAGAGGAAAAGGGACGCCAACTTTTGGAGAAATGATAATTTTAAATTAAAGAAAAATTGCCTTCATGAAAAAGGACGCCATTTTGAAGGAAGAATGGGTCAAGTCAAAAACCCTAAAAACATCTTGAAGTTAGGCGCACCTTCTGGAAGCTTCTGGAGGGTCCTCTCAAAATTATAAAAGGAGCTTTGGGTCCTCATTTTGGCATCTGATGAATTTGCAAAGTTATGTTGCCGGATTGGCTTTGGGATTGCTTCGAGGAATGAATGCCTCCTAGCCTTGGCTCGACTTCTTGCTTGAAAGACAACTAGTTGAGAGGTTTAGTTGTAGTTGGTTTCCTTTCATTGTAGTTGGTTCTTCTCACATTCCGTAGTTGAGTTATTGTATTTTTTGTCTGTTGGCGTTTAAATTCGCACCTCTGGTATGGGGATTTGAAAACGGACAGCTATGCACAAATAAACTGCTCTTCATATTAGGAGGGGAAGCTCCCTCTTGCTGATGGTGTTTGAAAGAAAGTAAACTAAAACTAAGTTGCCTATCTTTTTGGATCAGCTTAGAGCACAAGGTTTTTTAAACACAAACGCCGCAGCTGAGATTTTCTGATAAGAAGTTCAACTACGACTAACTTAAACTAAAGACGTTCCTAACCTCTCAAGTAATAGCAGAGCAAGAGAAGTTAGAAATTAACAAGGTAGATTTTCTGACAAAAATACTTCAATAATCTCTCTTTCAACGAACACCTACACACTTCACTGCAAGCTGAAATAAAGATCATAAAAGTAGAACATAGATAACGGAAATCTGAGATTTTAGACCAAGGCAAAAAGAGGCTCATGATTTTATTACTCAAATCTGAAACAAAGCTCACTTCTAACATGCCTTGAACAAGAAATTGCAGCTAAGGAGGCTTGCAAACTTATTCTTAACACAATAGAAGACAGCAATCTTACTAACTCCTTGTTGGCTAAAGAGGCTCAACAATTTGCTTATCACAACACAAATGAACAATACTTGAGCAACAAATAGAAGGCACAATAGGCTCAGCGTTTTGTTCTCATAAGCACGGTTAAAGAAAAATAAATGAGCAAAGGCTCTTATTTATAGAGAAGCAGAGGAGTAGGGAACCCTAAAATCTCCTTGCTTTCACAATCTAGGGCTTGCTCAGCAAGCAAGCTTTATTACTAAATCTAGAAAGAAGATAACATAAAACCCTAGAAAGCGGAAAAAGCGGGAAACGCCAACTATTACATCTTATCTTCTTTCTATCCTCAAAGAATGGATAAGGATTATTCCAAGAATAGAAAGAAAGCGGGAAAGAAAGCTTCTAGAAGAAAGCTGCTTTAAAACTTCGATCGCATCCGCTAGGAAGTTAGAATTGTGTCAGTTGCATCTATGCCATCAACGACAAAACACCGCTTTTCAAGAATATCTTCAGCATCTGCAATAGATCTCAGGAAATCTTCGACCTCATTGGCCGCTTTATCGAACTTTGCTGACATCACTGAAATATGGCCTATCCTTCCGCCAACTGGCTGCAACTATGAACAACATTCTGGAACTGATTTTGCACCTCCTCAAGATTTTTGCACCTCCTCAAGTAGAACCATCTCAGGCAATCTTCTTGCTGTATTTATCTTTATGCATATTCCACATCTTTTCACATTCATCCCTCGAAAGAGTTACACTTTCAGGCCGCGGGGGAATGGAAAAACACTTTTCAACCATATCAGGCTTTAGACTGCAAATCAACCTACCATCTGCTGACTGGATCTCCCTAGTAGCCGGGTTGTAATGCTTAATGCAAGCGATTACGAACTCAAGGCTCTGAACTGATATAGGAATAGATGTTGCTGCGAGGAGTCCAGAATGACCCAGGTTCTTGATTGAAGTGTTGCCTGCTCTCTCCAAGGCGTGTAGATCGAACACCGGCTTGACATGATGCAAGTCTGTCTCAGCTGTTTTGATGTAATTGTGAAAAAGTGCTGATTCGGACTTGAAAACATTAGGAGTGTATTCCATTTCAGAAAACTTGAAGAATGACTGTAAACTCGCCCTGGTTCAGACAAGTCTTGAACAATTTCTATTTTTAGAATGCTGATTTTTGTGCTTCAACGGACGAATTTTTGAGAAATTTTTCTGAGATATGGGTTTTGTTCAGAATGTCGATACAAGACAACCCAGATCGTCCGTTTTTGAAAATCTTGATTTTAGCCTAAAAAAGCAACAAACCCTAATTTCTTCAATTTTTCCCGAAAAAAGCTGGCATCTGGGTTTTGTTCAGAATATCAATAGAAATGGACCCAGTTGATTGAAATTGCAAAACTCTGACGTTTGATCGAAAAAGCAGCCAACCCTAGGTTTTTGGAAAAAGCTGCGATATGGGTTTTCTTCAGAAGACTGATTGGCAAGGACCCAGATGGTTGAAATTTGAATGCACTGAGGGTTTTACTGACATGCAAGATAAAAGCACTTGCTGCAACTTGATGAAGTTTCTTGAAAAATTCTTCAGAAGATTGAGGCAAAAAGACCAGATGACTGAAAAATTGAAAGCCTTGGCCTTCTGCTTAAAATTTGATCTTCTGGAACAAAAGCTTGGAAAAAGCAAGGGTTTATGCTTGCTGGTCTGAAAAATCTGATGTAAAACCAGCAACTATGGATTCTTGAATCACAAAAATTTCTCAAACTTGCTGCTCCAACTTTCTCCTCTGGATGCTACCTGCAAAAATAATGAAAAATACATTGAAAAGAAGTGTTAAATAGACTTAGGTTTTGATTTAGGTTTTGCTTTTTTTTGCTTTCATTTCAAAACCCTAAATCTCAGCCTCTCAGATTTGGACACCATCCTCTTCTTTTGCAAATTTTGAAAATTTTGAAAACTCTCAAAAATCTTCTAAGGCATGGAAATTTGGGCGCCTTTCTCCAAGAGGGGCGCTCAACTTCACCAGACTTAGAAAAAATTTCAACTTTTTCAACTTTTCTCAGTTTAACATGCCACTTCGCCACTGATTTCTCGTTGACTGATTAACCCGACAGGCGAGCTGAGTGGTTTACGGCGGAGCCTGACTGATTCTGAAAAGGACGTTCTGGAGGCACCTCCTGCTAAAAACTTGATTTTGACCTTCGAATTCACGGGAGGCTTTTCCTTCTTGGGGCGCCCAACTTCTTCAGTGTTAGCCATTTTCCTGATTTCCAAGTTCTTCATTAACCTCTCTTCCACAGATGATCTTGTTAAATCTTGAGCTCCGGGCGTCGGATTGCTGAATGTTTGTGCTCATCGCGAAGCTGACGAAGAATGAAGAGGGGTCCTCTAGAGACACGTTTGTCAAAAAGTGGATTTTTACCCTTCAAAAGGTTGGGCGCCTATCTTGACTGGGGGCGCCCAGTTTACCAACACTTAGTTTATTTTTTTGATTTTTTACTTTTGCTTTTGAATCTCTTTTCAACTCTCATCGGACCCTTTGTTCAGCCCTTTGAATCTGATGACTGCGAGCTCCGTTTGTCGTGCTGAATAGCTCACTGGAAAGCCTGTTGAATTCTTAAGACATCCTGTTATAGCTTCGACTACAAATTCATCTGTTTGCACCCTCGAAAAGTTGGGCGCGTTTCTTCACCTAGGGCGCCCAGTTTCTCCAGACTTAGAAAAATTCTCAATTCAATCTTCTTCAAGTTTCAGATCTTCATTTTATACCTCCACTTTGACTTGAATTTGCCAGAGACTGGATCGTTGGATGCTCTGACAGGGATATCCATCGCGAAGTTGACTGAAAACTGAGCAACTTCCATTTGAGATCCAAACCCTAATTCACTCATTTGGTGACCTAAAAAGGTGGGCGCCTTTCTTTACCTAGGGCGCCCAAACTCAGCAGACTTAGAAAATTTTTCGTGACTTTTCAACTTTCCTTCCTCGATCCTTGTGCATGTTCATCGTTTCACCTTCTGCTGGAAGTTTGAATGCTGAAATTGACGCCTGGCAGTCGGATGACCTCCATTGATGACCTCAGAACTCCAGATATGCTTCTGAAAAAGCTAAATAGACCCAGTAGGGCAAAACTGATTATTTTAAGATTCTGACTGCACCAGCCTGATACAGACACATTTTGAGCCAATCAAAATCAGTTCGGACCCTGTCGGACCAACTTTCTATTTTTAGAAAATTTTGCCAGTATCCGTTTCAAAAGAAACCAGAAAACGTTACTATTTCGAGAAAATTTCTAAAAATAGCAGTTTTCCTAAAATTTAGGGATGAAAAACTGAGATCTAGGTTTTGTAGGTTAAGCTGCTCTTAGCAGACCAGATCGTCAGAAATTGAAAATTTTGTGTTTTAACCCTCCATGCAAGACATGCACACCCAAAATTTTGACCTTTTTGACTGTTTTGACAAGACTTTTACTTATTTCTTCAAAATGTCTAAGTGTAACAAAAATTTTAATTTTGGGGTACAACACTGTCAATTTTAGAGTTGCTGATTTGTATGGCTGTAGGTTGTTTTTACTCACAACTTAAGAAACAAAAATAATATTGTTCTGGGTACTGTTCCAATCTATTTTCCTATGTAGGGCGACCATATGTGCAAGTTTCCAGAATTTTATTTGAAGTCTATGAATTATCTAAAGTAAATTGCCCTTGCTTGCAGGCAATTTCACTTTGTAAGTGCTTTGGAAGTCGTGCAAAATAAATAGAGGTCTTTGTGAGAAGTTTTTGTGATCCATCTTCATTGTCATCATCATTAGAATGTTTTGCAACTGATTTCAAGTTAAATGAGTGAGTATTGAGAGAGATATGAGCATTTATGTGAGTTCTGGAGTTGCTGATTTCACCATTTTAACTGCAGATCTGTCATATCAGACTTAGTAAAATTATTAATAGGGCTGGGATTGTTCGTCTTAGTCATATTAATCATTCTGGAGTAGCTCTACATTTCAGCAGTTTGATTATCACTATAATCCATCGTGCTTGCAGGAGATATATTATATTGTAAGGCTGTTAGTAGTACTAACCAGCCAATATTCACATTTGTAAGCTCTTTATTATATTTCCCACATTTCGTGGAAGAGACTGATCCTTGCTCAGTCTATTGTATTTACTTTTTAGTTGCTCCGTCATATGATAGCGCCTATTCATCTTGGATAGGAGTGCACATACTTGGCGTTGAGCTCCATTTCCAGTATTGTATTTCATGTAATTGCTCCGCCATATGGTCGCCTCATTTCCATTCTGGAATTGGGTAGCACATACTTGGTGTTGAGTTTGCTTTCAGTATATTAGATGGTAGGGATCCTCTGACCACATGCTCGTCGTTCGCCGGCGCATTCTTGGTTAGAGTTTTTGTATAAGCATTTCAATTAAGACCCTCTGACCATATGCTCGCCATCACTTGGCGCCATTCTTGGTTAGAGTTACTTCCAGTTGCAGTTCTGATTAATGTACTGATGATCCTCTTGCCATATGACAGCCTCTCTCTTGTTGAGATTGAGTGCGCATTCTTGGCAAAGAGTTATATTGTAACTGCTGGTTTGATTTATCTAACCCTAATGGGTGTGTTGCATTTCTGATTGTAATTTGAAAATTGAAAAAATTTGGCTCGGAATATTTCAGCGCTATTTACAAAATTTGTTGCCATAGGAATTACAGTGGTAGTTAGTTCTACATTCACATGCTGACCTAAATTCAAAACAGATCCGAGTTCTCCTTTGGAAGCATGTTGATATGATATAGTTAGTTCCAGGCTGTAAGGGTTATAAATGGATTTGTAGGGGGTGTGATGTCAGGTATTCAAGTTCATATAGTCAGGTGAAAGTCTCTTTGTGTCGAATTCTTGGACTAGGCATCAAAGCTTAACCGAGAAAGAATGGTGTACACATGCCATTTAAGCAAGCGATAATATATACTAATGGGTAGGAGTTAGTAGATGAACTAGCAAGCTATAGAGCAAATTGTTCTTTAGCAAAGAGAAGATAAAAAAGAATGAAGCTCCTATGCCCCCATCCAATTCCAATGTTGTGGTAAAGAGCCATCCATTTTTGGTCACTCTTGAAGAACAACCCTTTAGAAATAAGAGACCAAAGGGACCTTTTTAAATGGCATTTCAAAATGAGACTTGAGACATTGTTGATCAACACATAGGAAGATGTATTTATGCAAATGGGTTGGCTTTCAATGTATTGGTTCACTATATTGCCAAGAAATAATGAGAAAAATTAATGAGGCTCTAAAAGGGTACAAGGACTTGGGTTATGAGAAGGTGCCACCACCTTACTAGACAAGGAGGTTAAGCTTGTAGAAAATTCATTTAAGCAAGGGATTCATAGTCTGAGATAAGGGTGTCCATTGTTTTTGATGGGTGGAAGGATGGTAAAAATTGGTCCTTGATCAATATCACAGTAGTGTCCCCTAAGTGGCTAATGTTTTTGAGAGTTGTGAATTGTGAGGGGGAGTTGAAGGATGGCCAATTTATTGGTGGCATCCTCATCACAGGCATTAAGGATGTAAAACTCCATAATGTTGTTCGAGTCATAATGGAAAATGCAAAAAATTGTAGAGCAGCTGCATTGTTAGTTGAGGAATGCTATTTACACATCTTTGGACACCTTGTGTGGTCCACTCTTTCGATCTTATGCTACAAAAGATTGAGAAAAAATTAATTGGTGCTAAAAATTGTATGTAGAGGTTGAGGAGGTTCATTTTGTTCATCACCAACCACCACATGTTGCAAGTCATAATTTGATCATTGTCAAAATTGGAGCTATTGAAGGTAAGTGAATCAATATAAAATTTCATGTTTTAGTTTCAATTTAGTTACTTGGAATTTTTGTTTTTTGATCTTAGTTACTCAAATCTTAGTTTGATGGTGTATTCTAATTGTTCTTTAAAGTTTGTTTTTATTTATTTTATTTTTTATTTTTGAATAGGTTGCTAAGACCCATTTCACCTCTCAACACAATTGTCTTGAGATGAGTTTTGAAGGTTCAAGAAGTACTCTACTTTCTAGCATGGTCATTAGCCAAACTTGGTCCATATGGAGGCAAATCAACATTGAGAGGGCAACAAATGCTAAGTGGATGATCCTAGATGACTTGGTGTTATCATGTGGAGTATCTTCTTAGTTTCACTGAACTTATTTTAAGTCTGATTCATTATATTGATAGGGACAAGCCTTTCTTGAGAGGGATATATCATGGCATTGACTTGGTGATTAAGAATATGAAGACCATCATAAATGAGAAAGAGAATGTCTCGAAGAAACTTTCTTCAAACAAGAGCACAAAATTATTGAAGAGAGATGGCACGAGATGGCACACAATGACCAACCTGCTACATCTTCTTGCCTTTGCATTGAGTTCAAAATACAATAGTGCTAGGATTCTTTTTGTGTCAATGAGGATTGCCCCATGTAGAGATTATGAAGTTGCTAAAGTGTACAATGTAGCATTTCACAGACTATTCTCTGATCTTGATTTACAATATGTAGTCATGAATGAGTTCATTGATTTTGTACACTCCAATGGTCAAAGTATTAAGGATTTTTGTGATCAGCTCAAGAGGCGTGCAAATAGTTGGTGGTTGTGTTCTTTTTGATGCAGGAGCATCCGGGTATGTGCGCAATCAACATCACCCAAAAATAATATCTCAGTTTGGTTTGATTTCTCAAGTTTGCTCTTGATCTTCAAAGTTCAACTTAATTTGGCTTCAGTGGTCATTTAGATGAAATTGAATGACATTGTTGTCATGTCATTTGACAAAATGTCATAGTTCAATTTATATTTCCAGTTCGATCGTTTGTTACAAAGAAATGAACGAGTACTCTTGATTTTGCAAGATGTAATCTCTCCTTGTTGTTTCATTGTAAATTAAATTCGGTGAAGTAAATGATGGCAGATCATTGTGTCAACAATAAAAATAAATAAATGAGTGTTATTTCCAGCCATTGAAATGAATTGGGGTCATGCCTGTAGGAAAGGAAGAGCAACAATGTATAATATGAAAAAGTGCTTGAATTTGAAAAAATAAATAAATAAAAATCTCCAAGCTGTCAAAGTGGGACACAAGGCAAAGAAAGGATAGATTAATATGTAAGGAATAGAAAGCCAAGAGGCTGCATCTGGCAGGGAGGTGCAAAATGAATACCAAAACAAAAATGAAATAAAAAAAGGCAGATGGAAGTGGGAGGTATGGAGATTGGAGGAAGAAGTGCAGCAAAGAGAATAGAGGCTGCACAGGGGTCATGGGAGTAGAAGAGGGGCTGTGGCGCCCATTTTAATAACAATATAAATTGCAAACAGCAGCAAAATGAGACAGGGGGCTGCGAAATAGAGGAAAAGAGAAGGGGCATGGGAGATTTAACAGGGCAGCTGCAACACTTAGGTTAATTTAAAGTTGCAGATAGAAACAAATGATGAGGCAAAAGGTCAGTACATCATTTTTAATTGCTGAGGAGAATCAAAGAGGGGCTGCGTAGAGGTAAATATAGAGAAGACGCTGCCAATTTAAAACTACAGAATAAAGAGGTTGCACCACATAAGAATGAGATAGTTTATGCATTGTAAGGAAAGAAGAATGGAGTTGGGACGAGCAGCAGGAGGAATTAAAATATTTGCAGCATATGGGAGAGTACGAGTATGTAGGAACAGAGTAATGAACCAGTGAGGAAGAGCAGAATTTTGGGAGTGTTCAGATATTTGAACCAAAATTTGTAATTGTGAATTGTAACCATTAGTGGCCTGTGAATAAATTGGATTATGGATTTGCTTTTGAATTGCATTTAAATTTGTTTGGATTAATTTAATTGACATTTGAAGTTGTCAAATTAAATGGTAATGGTTGTGAATTTGAAGATTGGTTTGTGAATTTTAGATTTGTTGTATTCATGTGCACCACTTTTAGACCAAAATCTGGTTAGAATGTTCCTTGTTAATTTTGCATTTATAGTTTGCTAGAAGGTTAGGCTTGCCTGTTCTCTGAAGTTTTCAGATCTGTCTTATTTTCTGTCCACCTCGTATCATTTGTATTTCAGTTGTGAATAACCATTATTTTGAAGAGAAGAATTGTCTTTTTTCCTTTGTATCTGAATATTTGGCTTTACGTAAAGAGTGATAGTGAGTAGGTCTAAATCTTTAAGAGATGATATTCTTTCAGATAATAGAAAGAAAGAAGGAAAGAGAAGTGTTTTCAGATCTGTCTTTTTGTATATTATGTTGAAGCAAATGCATATTATTAGGTTATAGTTTTTTATTTGAAGAGATGAATTTCATTTTTGCCTCTGTACTTGCATGGCCATGACTGTTCATTGGAGTGAAAGCAAAAAGGTCTAGAACATTAAGAGATGAACTGCTACTAGAAATTGAAAAGGAGGAATGAATTATATAAAATAACCAAAAGAAGTGAATGGGGCATAAACTACTATATTATTGTCACATCCCATTTAATTAGCTTATCTTAATCATACTATATGAATTGTTTAATATCAACTGATTGGAAAGACAATTTGGTTATGTTAATTATTACTTGAAGGGTAATTAAGAATGATTATCATGATGATGATGACAATTAAGCGTACTATTTCATAAGTGCATCATGAACTGTTGACATTTTCTCATATCGGAGAGAGAGTATCATCGAGAAAGTTCTAGCAGGTGGAGGTAACCTATCATGATGGAATCACACACACATGTACTTAAATTCTTGTAGTTAGGTTGCATATGCGTGTGTAATTAAGGTTAGAAATTTCAAGTTCTTATAATAATTGTACTATTTTATGAATGATTTTTATATACAATTACATGAGAATAAAATCTCTTCATTGAAATCTAGGTTAACTAAATGTTTTATAGGGATCATGTCAGTGTTGGATCATGAGCCAAACTTAGCACAAGAGTGTGCTATGGTTGATACATAGTTGCATTTTGGCAAATGAACCCAAACTAAATGGGAATTGGCATGGAAATGCAAATATCATTTTTATTTAATTATTATTATAGAAAGAATATAGAATTAAACCTTGTCTGCCTGTTGTCATTTTTGAGGAGCAAGGAGGCTTTGTGGCGGGTTGTCAAATTCTGGATGGGGTGGTGGTAGCCTCTAAGGTCATTCATTCCATGGCGACCTCTAAGGATAGGTCTATGTTCATTAAGTTGGATATGGCCAAAGCTTATGACAGAGTTAAATGGAGTTTTCTACAAAAGATTTTGTTGGCCTTTGGGTTTTCTTCTGATTGGGTGAGTTTGACTATGAGTTGTGTGACTTCTTCCTCATTTTCGGTTATTGTGAATGGTGAACCTTTAGAGCTTTTTGGTGCTACCAGGGGCGTTCGTCAAGGGGATCTGCTCTCTCCTTATCTGTTTATTATAATGGTGGAGCGGCTAGGTCGGATTCTTAAATTTCGGGTTTCTCAAGGCTTGATTCATGGCTGGCAGTGGGGTTTGGGTTTGCCAACGCTTTCTCATCTCCAGTTTGTGGATGACACCTCTCTTATGGGGTTGGCTTGCATTCGGGAAGTTGAATCCTTTAGGCAAGCTTTGGATATCTACCTTGCTGCTTCGGGTCAGCAAGTCAATGAGCAGAAGTCTTCTATTTTCTTCTTTAACACTCCTTAGGCTATTCAACAATGGATTGCAGCTATTTTGCGGTTTTAAATAGGGTCTCTTCCCTTTGTCTATTTGGGTATTCCTCTTGTTGTTGGCCGTTAGCCTAGGTCCTCCTGGCAAATGTTGCTTGATAAGCTGAGGTGGAAGGTAAACTCATTGGACTCATCGGTGGTTGTCTACAACTACTAGAGTGACTCTTCTCAAGTTTGTTATCCAGGCCCTTCCCATCTACGGATGCTTTGTTCAAGTGGCTCCTATGTATTTCCTTAGGGAATTTGATGCCCGCTCATGTCAATTTCTTTGGAGTGGTAACTTGCTGTCTACTAAGTGGAGCCTTGTTAAGTGGGAATTTGTGTGTAGACTGAAGCAGGAGGGTGGTCTTGGTTTATGTTCTGCTATTTTGAACGGGAAAGTTCTTGCTGCTAAGCTTTACTAGCGTTGGTGTACCAATCAACACCAGTTATGGGCCCGTATTCTCAATCATAAATATCTTAGGGGTGTTGCTTCTTTTGAGGTTCCTCACTATCCTCTGGAGGGGAGTGGTTCAATGATTTGGCATACTTTGAAAGTGGGGGCAAATTTGATTAAGCAGGTGCTTTTTTGGATTTGTCATTCGAGGTCACATGCTCTTTTTTGGTTAGATTCTTGGGATGGTCACCCACCTATTCTCTCTACTTTTCCTCACCTTCAGTCCCTTTCTGATGTTTTTACTGCGGCTGGCTGAGATACCGTTGAGCATTATAAGGTTGCACAACATTGTGGATCGGTTGTAAGCTTTCGGTGGAAGCATCCTTTTGAGTGGTCACCTGGGGGGTCTGAGGAGGATAAGCGTGAGCTAGCTCAACTTCTGGCTTCCCGTGTTTGTAATTCTTTGTGGGGACTTGATGTCTTGGCTTGGGATGGTTCTGATTTGTCCGGGAAGTACTCTGTGTCTGCTGGTTATAAGCAACTTGGTAGGCAATTGTTTGGGGATATTGAGGTCCCTTGGTGGAATCAAGTTTGGCACAAGTTGTCGTGGCCCAAGTGCAATTTCTTCATGTGGTTAGTTGCTCAAAACCACTATCTTACTTGGGATAATTTATGTAAGCATGGTTTCCAAGGCCCTTCAATGTGTGTTTTGTGTCGTAACTGTGAGGAGAGTGTTTCTCATCTCTTCTTCCAATGTTCCTATGCTAGGGAGATTTGGCATTTTTGGTGGAGGGTGTGGAATACGCCTTGTTGGCATGTTTCCTCGCTGGCTGAGTTTGTGGATCGGGGGGGCAGGGCCCTTGTTTCTACTTCCTTTCTTCAAGTTTCTTGGGCTCTTGGCCCATCATTTATTACCTGGAACCTTTGGTTGGAGAGGAATCGTCAAATTTTTCAGGATGTGAGGTTGGTGGCCCCTCGCTTGTGGTGGAAAATTTTGCATTCTGTGGGAGAGACTGTGGCGGCTAAGTGTGATCTGACTACATCAATGGATCCTTGTGATGTTGGTTGTTGTAATCATCTTCATCTTCCTTCTCCGCAACGACAACTCATGGGCAATAGATGTAGACATCCTACCCCGAAGGTGAATAGGGAGGGGAGATGGTCTCCTCCACCTCAAGGAGTCTTAAAAATCAACACGGATGGCTTTTCTCAAGGAAACCTTGGTCATGCTAGAATTGGTGGTGTTGGTCAGGACAGCTCTGGAGATGTTCAGTTTATCTTCCCTATTTACAAGGGTCTTCATACTAATAATTTAATGGAGGCTCAGGCCATTTTATCGGCTGTGGAGTGTGGAAGTCAATTGGGGTGGAGAAGGATTATATGTGAGTCTAATTCCTAGGTTGTGGTGAACTTGTTGAATAGGCGGCATTTAGAGGATGTTAGCTGGCATTTGGCTTTGATTGTTGATCAGATTCTTAACCTCTATGCTTATTTGGAGTTTGTTACTTTCACTCATATTCCTAGAGAATGGAATGTTGTTGCTGATTGTTTGGCTAAATGGGCTTCTGATTCATGATTGGAATTTGGTGGACCAGGGTCAGTTACGCCCAAATTTATCTCAACAGTTGGATCACTTGGTGGAGCTTGATAGGGCTATGTAATGCCCTTGCTTTGTACTTCTTGATTTAATAAAATTTTTGCCCCTCCTTTATATGTAATATTTATTATATTTCTAATATTTTAATTTTGTTTTATAATATTCTAATTAATACATAATTTAAATTAATTAATTAATATTATAAAATAGTTTGCCAATTTAAATTATTATATATTATATTAATATATTGCTTATTAAATTATATTTTTATAATAAAAATTAAAAATAATATTAAATTTAAAAATTATAAATTAAAAACTTGTATACTTATATAACATTATTAGATATAAGTTTTAAAATAAAAATAAAAAATTATAATGTATATATATATATAAATTTATCATTGATATATTTAATTTTTAATATATTTATAATTTTTATATGTTTTTTGTACAAATGTACCTAAACGTACCCAACCTCTCTCCAAAAAATTGCCGTACCAACATACCGTACCCATGTACCCGATTCCGATTTTGATTCCGATTCAGCAACTTAGGAATTAATAATTAATAAATAATAATAATTTTTAATATTAATATTAGTATAGTAAAGAAATAGAATTAGTATTATCATTAATTATTATTATAATTTATATTATATTTTCTTCAAAAGAAAATACTAAAATTATTTAAATAAACAACTAACCAACAGTTTTATCTTTCCCTCCCACATGCATTGCCAATGCTTGCACAAATTGCATGAGATTCTAATGTGGAGGGGGCTGATAAAAAGTTGTAAAATATGGCCTTACACTTGCCAGTTGCCTTGCCAAAAACAAGAAAAGGTTAGGTTTGGAGGGGATTTTTGTTGGTTGGTTGGAGAGAGACGTAGGGAAGGAATATGCAGGCTTCATGAAGGGCATTAGAGAAGGTCTGGAAACTTGGCTTCACACCTGCCAGTTGCAAATTGCTTAAATGTTTCTGAAGGAATTTTCTTAAAGGGGAATTGTTATTATGGAGGGGAAATGAGGGAGAATATATAGGATGTAGGGAGGAGGCTGCTGAGGATGCTAGGAGAATAAGAGGCATATTAATTGGTACTGCAGATGACCATGCCAATGGATACTCAAATCCTGATTTTGTGTGGGTAAAATTTCATCAGGTAAGGGTTTGATTCATTTAAGAAGAAAGAGTAGAATATGAGATAGAGCTTGATAGTGGCCAATGTCTTATATGTCAAAGCTTTGTTATTTGAGCGAAATCCTTCTTAAAATATGAACTTAATTTGTAATTTGTAAGAAAAGTGCCATGATCTTTCAGAGAATTAGTAAAACTCTTATTAAACTAGAGTTTTGCATGGATTCCTTTGGGCTGTTACGTGGAATTTTAATTCCAGAAACAACTTTTATTTGCCTGCTATCAGTCTATATTTCTGTGCAAGGAAATGTGTCAACTGAAACTGTGTTTACCCTGTTGAGGGAACAAATGGAGTAACATTTAAATGGATTTTTCTGGTTCTTTCTTTTAAAATTTGTGCAAGTATACCATTAGCTAACTGAAGGAGGCTACCTTCATTAGAATGCCTTTATAGCCAAACTTTGGGTTTGGTTTTTTTTTTTCAAGGAAGGGGTTAAAAATTTGATCACTAGTAGGCAGATAAGGGCTTTGGATTTGTCACAATTCATTACATTGTTTCAGTTTGTTGCATATCTTTTGACCTGCTGTTGCATATTCATTTACTGAACGGCTGATTGCATACCCATTTACTTATATACCTTAAATTGTTGTTTTGGGTAAATAGTGAGCTGTGTTGCAGATAAGACTCCTCTTAAGTGGTTGGGATTCTTGAAAAAACATTTCTGGGTTTTATTCCTTGTTCCTCCACCTTTCCAGAACATATCAAGTTTTTGGATTTGAGTCAGTAATGTAAGAGTTATGACCATTTGAACGCTTTCCTTTTGACTGCAATCTGCAAATTCAAAACTGCTAGTTTATTTATAGATTGCAATTATCACGAGTCTAATTTTTTTATTTATAAAGGTGTGGTTAAACGTAAGTGAAAATATTTAAATGGGTCAAATTCCCTTAGTGGGTTGCCTTCCTTGTTGATTGGGTGATGATCTACAACCACTTATGTTATGAGGAGGAAGTAAGATCCTCTATATCACTTAATAGTGAGTGGAGTTATGGAAGTGTGATTAGATTGTGTATTAACTTCTTTTATGGGCTAACCGATAAATATTATTATTTTGAAAATACATTATATAAGTAAAACCTCATAAAGATTGAATGTCAGTTACGGGGTTTCTTTTGGTGTGTTAATCTATTCCATTAAATGTCCAAATATCATAGTGAGATGATTGAGACATTTTTATGATGTAAACATGGATTTTCATTAACTCCCACCCATGAGTGCATTACTTAGATTGAGTACATCATAATGAACATTTTTATGATGTAAACATGGATTTTCATTAACTCCCACCCATGAGTGCATACCTATCTTGACAGTGTTTCAATTTTGCATGAGCATATAGGTATGCTATCTTGACAGTGTTTCACGTAATGAACTAGATTCCATCATGCATGTTGTTACATACAGCTAGATCCTTTGTGATGGGTCGGGCTTCTCTAGTGGAGTAGCATGGGGAAGCAAATGCTTCGTGGTAGGGTGGATATCACCTTGATGATGCTCTCTCTCTTTCTTCCACTTCAAGTTATAGAAGGAAATGATATAGGTTCTATAATCTAAAATTGCAAATGATGATATAGTGTTTATTTTGTGTATTATTTATTTAGATGAGTAAATGACTCTTACTTAATACTTATATTTGTCATTTACAACATGATATCTTTGAATTGTTATGAAAGAGCATGGCTGTTATAATCAGATTGGTTGCATATGTTATCAATCTGATTTCAAAATGTGCGTACTGGCAGCTGTAACTTATTATGATTCAAGTTTTATACTTATGTCAAGGTATTGAAAATGGACTTGTGATAATAGTTTTAGAATCATTCTATATGTTAGAAAATAAAAGGTCAACTGTTTGACTCCTTTAGATTGGATCTACATTAGCTTCATATATTTCATTGATTTCCATACTTAAGGAGTGATTAGTTGAGTGGTTATGCACTAATTTACATACTTTATTAGTGATTAGTTGGGTGGTTGTTACAATTATGGTATGATACAAAAATAAATAGTTCATATAAAGAAGATTTAGAAGATACATTGCCAACACTGTTTAAAAAAAATTAAAAAATGCATGTTTCAAACCTTGAATCTTTATAACCCACGCTAAATAAAAGGTATCTATTTTTACGTTCTTTACCTTTGTATCTACAGAGCGAAAGGTGAGATGTTGATGTTTTTGCATTGTGTTATTTTATGCAGGGAAAACTAACTATACTGGAGTTCTGTCCAAATCTTGTCTGAAAAAGGCACATTCAGAGTGGCTTCTTCCATTGCGAGTGCTCGTCTCAGGAATTGAATCTGAAAATGCCAACGACTATGATGATTTTGCAACCTCTACGTTATGTGCATTAAACCCAATAGAGCTAGCTCTTTATCATTGCCTTGAACTGGTTGAGGAACAATTAAACCATCCTGCATGACATGTAATTTTTTGTGTATATCTTCATCACCCTTTCATCATGTGAACACAGTTTCTCTCGAGGATACCTATGGTTCCATCTTTGCAGGACATTCTCCAAAAAGCAGTCTTCATTAAGAAGATTGATAATTTGTAACAGTTTATTTTGAATATGAGAACTAGCTCTTAATGGTATATCTTATTCTTTTGGATTTCCATTGCTCAAGGCATCCATTGCACCCCTTACCTACTTTTTGTCTTTATTTTTCCTTGATTCTTCCTTTTCTTCATTCGTGTTCCATGGACGTTAATATTATTTTGATTTCATATGGTGTTCAGGCGTTTTTCGAGAACAGCTATGGACACGTTAGGTTATTATAGGCTTTAATTTCTCTCCCCTTTCGTTCTTATGTTGTCTTACCATGGAAATTTAAGTGTCATATCAATAAAATAGGGCTTAAGTAGAGTAGCTCTTCTCTAACAGATAATTTGTCAATCCATCAGAGGAGTAGCACAGATAACTGCCACAGTTCTCAAACCCATCCCACAATAGCAGAATTAAACAGTAATGCTGTGTCTCTACTACAACATTCATCTATAAGCAGTAACCATGTAAGAACATACCATCCGGTGAACAAAAACTAGATGAAGCCTTTCAACTACTGTGAATTGAGCTGGAGCTGAAACATCGGCATATACACTGTTAAAGGCAAGCATCTTGAAAACAAAATGGATACTAGAATTATGATGACAAGATAGGCACGAGTTGGGTCTTTGGGTGGGTTTTCCCGATTCCCAATGTGTTCATTGATAGGCTAATTGTTTGAATCTATTATGCTAGTCAGAGTTTCCAGACAGGGATGGCAGGGTCATGTAATTTAAAATTTATGTGCTATAGGTGTGGACAAGTTTGTATGTGTATACCAGCAATCTAAAAAAAAAAACTATAGCCTTTTTTTGGGACAAAATTTAGCTTCAAAATTCTGAAGCATTCATAACCATGAAAACCATAAAATTTGCACATGTAACCATATGTCAAGTACAATTTCTAAATTTTTAAATCCGATCTATCCATGAATATATTTACAGTATACAGCCTGAAAATGCCAAAGTATAGCCAATGGCTTCTTGGAGAGCATCATTGTATTTGTGGAACAAAGACTTCGGATTTAAATTCTACTTTGTTATAGGCTCTTCCTTTGTACTTTCCCTAATAATTACAATATAAGAATAGTTATTTCCTCGTTAACCAATTGATTTAGAGGGGATAGTAAGGGGAGGGTGCGTTACTCTTTTCCTACAGAATGTTCTTACCTTTAGGATCTCAAGAACACATTCTTTAGTAATGATTTATGACATTCTTGTTGTACGTTCATTTGGGTTTGACGACTATATATTCTTATCCTTTTGTTATGGTTTTATCAGAATTAGAATTTGCTAATGTTTATTATATTTTATTGATGACAGGTTCGAATGTATAGGAAGTAAAGAGAAATATATTTGTATTAATAAATAGTGAATCCATAGATATTGATGACTACAAAACATCAGGGCTATGGGTATGCATCATAACACATACCCTTCCATGAGTAGTCAACAACATATAGACTACACCAAGTTTCCCATGCTTAGATACTTCTCTCAAAACAGGGTGATACCAGAATGAATGTCTATCAAAGATTATTTTTCTCAAGCTGTTCTATTGGTAGATACTCCCTTCCATATAACCAAATTGAATAGTGTAACGTTCAACTAATGGTTTAGAGCCTTACTTCGTATCATCTCCATTATGTGAGATAATACTGATTTGGTTTGACTGTTTTAATACTGAAAATGTGTATTAGGACTAATGAAATGACATTTGTAGATTCATCGAAAAATGTAATCAAACACCTCTCACAGTTACACCAATTCCACCTCGAGCTAGATAAACAATTTATTTTGTATTGATAAAAGCTTTCAGAGTTAATCTAATAACATTTCCCTTCACAAGTGTAGAGCATCAACTACAATGACATTGAATTCTTTTGTCAAAGGAAAACAAATATAAATGTTTTTATTATTGTAAAGAGAAAAATGCACATTTTAACTTTTTTTTACCTGTTTTATGATATTGTGGAGATAATTTTACTATACTTTCTGGAAATTTTACCATACTTTCTAGATTTTTTACACACATTTGTTGAACCTAAACATAATTTAATAGTCTATTATACTATATCAATTTTCTTATAACATCTCTTAATTCATTTCTCATAACATTGCTTGCCTTGGATGCGAGTATACCTACTACTTTGCCTCTTTGATTAGATCAAGGACATAATCTCATCCTCTGTTTCAAATTTTTTAAAATTTCTGCATTACAAGGCCAACAAGTTTTCTACATGACCATTACTAATTGATGTATATGCCTAAAAATTCAAATTATGTCTAAGGTTATATTTAAAGGCATGACTAAGGCTTGTATTTGGAGGCATTAGTCTAAGCCATTCTAACATATGGTTTACTTAATAAAAGAGGATAGACACGTTCACATATATATTATTAACAGTAGTACATTTAATCTATCAATTAGTTTGTGTATATTAATGTCCAACAACACTGTTATTTCTTTGCTTTTATCACTTTTAACTTTGTTTTGGAGATTGATACTAACAAGTATATCACTCCTCCCTATTATTAAGTAGGTCCTAATGGTGCATCTTAGCATCGCCCATTGTTTCCATATGCAAATATCCATCATGTGAACTGCTTTTGTAGGCACTAAAGGGCTGTCTTTGCTTTGGATGCAATCGTGCCATTAGACAAAATCATGCCACCTTGACCAGGTCGTAGCTATGTGATTGTGTCTTAGGTCTTCAAAGACCTTTGACATTTCTTTGTTAAAGATCACAACAATCAAAATAAATATTGTATTGAATTCAATATAAGTTCTAATTCTATATTATTCTATTTTCAAAATCAGTCTAATTTTTGTCTCAATTAATTCATTTCAATCAATATATTATTCACTTATTAATTATGTAAGATTTAAATTATAATTAATCTATTATATGCAAATATATTGTAAGGTGCATTTTCATCTTTATGAATATAATGTATTTATAAAATTGTGAATATTACCAAAAGCAGTGAAATCAATTCTCTTTATACCTTTGATTTTTGAAGGTTCGGAATGAACTATTCTAATTAAAACTACAAACTATACATTTATAAGTAATATATTTTCAATTTATATTGTTTGTAAATATGATTAAAACTCTTAATTGAGACTCTTTTAAATATAATGTCATTATTTTTCTCCCTTCATCTTTATAAAAAATCATAAAATATAATTAAAAAACTTGTCTACATTTAAATTTAAAAACATTCATTGATCTAAACCTTTGATAACTAGTGTTGTCCTTATGTAGGAAGGATGGTTTATAGTTTTTGTTTGTTTCATCCTTCATATAGATTGGAGAATTGCCATAAGCTTCCAATTGCAAGTATTTGGAAGAATTAGTAGTGCCTACTATGATATTAGTAGGAGCCAATCAAAACAATTTTTTAATAAAATTTAAGAATTTTTTATTAATTTTTTAATTATATGTAAATAAATTAAATGTTTTTTAATTAGTAGTTTGTATTTTTAATTTGAATAATTTTATTATAGATGTTTATTTAATATAATTTTTTAAAATATTTGAATATTTCAAAGACATATTTCTTAATGTTTATTTTTTGAGTATATCAAATATGTATATAGAGTTTTGATCCCATATCTATATGTGATGTTATTTCAACTTATTTTACAAACCATTTTTTTTTAATATGGTACAAACTTGCATTCATAAACTTTATCTTTAAAATTAACAAAAATATTAATAACATATAATTAATTATACAAATTTTTAAAAGTGATCATGTGTGCACATCTCCAGTTATGTTATTGTTATATCTCAATTATAATTGTTAAAGTTTTCTTTAATGAAGACAAAATTGTATTTCAATAATTCAACCATATTCTTCTCTTGCAATCCTCCAATTGAAGTTGAAGCAAGAGAGTGAAGCTTCCAATTGAAACATTCCCTCTCTTGGGGACCCTGCCATCTATAGAGCTTGCACATAGCTAGTTATCCTTAAAATGTGACTCCAACAACTACTATCTATAGGCCTTGCACATAGCTATGGTGTCATCAAAATCTTGAGTCTAGGGGAATGGATTATGAACCCTTCAACCTAACAAGTACATAATGTAACACCAAATTTAGTAAGCAAGAGTAGTTGGAAGTTAGCCCTTTAGCAGAGTAGCCACTCTTGTAAGCCTAGATGATCTTGAGTTATGATAGAGTTCCTACTCAAATTTCAAAGCATCCACACAAAGAAATAACCATGTGAGATGCAATATATAACATTCATATAAATCATAAGCTGAAAATTATTTCAAAGGTGTTATTAGAGTAATTAACCAGATTGTGGAACAATCTTCAAAATTAGTCAAGGAAACAAAAAATCACCATTTGCTTTCCTATTGATTTTTTAATCGAAATTCATAAGCATAATGTTAGAATGATTATTTTAGATAAAAAAATACAAGGGAAAGGTTCTAGTGCTTCAGGAAGAAGATAAGTTGACTTTGAAACATTGGGAAGCTTTGCAATAAACCAATTTCCTAAAAGTTGAAATAGAAAAACAAAATGTTAAGATCCAAAAGCTAAAGGAGGACATAAAGGATACTAAGGGTAGATTGAAAAATGTAGTTGAAACTAGTAAAACTTGTATTAATTCTTGCATTGATAGCTTGAAATTTTTGGAAGAGAAGCTTCAAAGTCCAAAAGGGAAAGCTAAGGGAGAGGTTTCTATGTGGCCAAAAGTGTCTAGGTAACCAACCAAGGGTAACACAAGCAAAACAAAAAAGGGTAGGATGAGATAAGCCCTAAAGAAGTTTGATTTATGTGCAATGAGTTGGAGGTTGTGGAGGCCATGCATCAATTGTAATAGGCGTGTGCCTCTTCTTCATTAATTTGTTGTTTTGAGGTTGGGTTTGTTGTTCCTTTGGTGTTGGTCCATGTTGAGGCATAGTTGTTGTTTTGCTATTTTTTGGCTATTTTGTTGCTATAACCTTTGGTGTATAGGGTTTATGGTCCCTTCAAAACCAATTTACCTCAATCAGACCATTCATATAAATCTTTGGGGTGCATGAAAAGACAACCGTATTCACAATTTGGAAAGCTTCAACTGTTGAGATCTAGTGTCAAGGACTTTGAAAATCCAAAAGTTGATGCATCACATTGTAAGTGTAAATTCAATATTTGTTCTTTAATCTTCTCAAAATACTTTGAAAATTTATTTTTATGTAATACCATTAAATCCATTAACAAAGCATTGCCACAAACTAGCAATTGCACAACCTCTATTAAAATTTTACAATAAAAAAATAATAAATTTTAAATTTATTGAAGTTACTTTTTTAAGAATCGCCTATAATTTTAGACAATTATTATAAATCACTCAATTTTTTAACAACATAAATTGATATCCAATTTCTTTGCAATTTAATATAATTAACACTTATTGGTTCATATGATGGTAATATTTAAAATTGAATATAAATAATAATTATGCAAATTTCTTTTTGATATTTTAACTATCCATTATTATTTTTAATCAAACAAAATCAATTACCAACTCTTAAATATGCAGTACATAACTTTAAAAATTAAAGTACAACTATTGATTATTTTCTATAATCAATACAATCAATAAATTATACATTTAATTCAAATTAATTTTTTAAAATTTAACATACATTAATCTATTGTGCTTCTCTACTAAAATATAACCAATTCATGGGTGCTATTAAATATGCAATTGTATATTTTTTAAAATCTAAAATTTAATTTATTTTTATTTTTGATAATCAAAAAAATCAATACATCAAAAATGGTAAATCTACAACATTATTGCATTGTAATTCATTTCTAATCAAACCCACAATACATTTTTAGTAGGGTCTTCCCTTATGTTAAGGGAAATGCTGTTTTTCTATCTGATTACAATTGTAAGCCATCTAAGCAGATCTTTCTACATGTCAAAATACAATAGAATAGAGTTTTAACATTCACAGGGTTAAAGATAGTTTATAGAATAAAGCATCAGATATTCAACAACATAATATGACGATTTTTGTCATAGAATAGATCTATCCAAAGATTCCAAACAATGTTGCCATGAAAACCATTTCCTCAAAAAAAAAAAAAAAAAAAAAATCTGCTATAAATTAGTTCTCTTCCAATTTGAATGCTTTCTTCCATCTATATGTTTTATTGCATTTACCTTCAAATAATACTAAACTTTCAACATTTTTGAAAAAATTACATATACAAATTTTTTTAAGCACAACCACTAAGAAACAAGCCTTTTTAGTCCAGGAATCAATTACCATGTTAAAAGTTGAGGTTACAAATAGGAATTTACACTAACAATTAAAACATACCAGGAAGAACTACTTAAAAAATCAGTAGCAGTGGGCTGAGGTACGCACAATATTTTAACTCTATAGCAATCTTTCTTAAGAGAAGTTTTAAGCTTGGTTGGACTGAACATGTCACTAAAGATTTTGAGAAAGATCAATAAAACTAAATATAAATCTGTACCAAAACAATACACTATTATAAATATAAATCTGTATTAAATCACTAAATTAGATCAATAATAATTAAATATAATAAATAATTATAGAACAGTTTGGCACTAGATGTGCTGTAGAATAATTTTGTTTAAGGTTTCAGATTCTCTCAAAATCTTTCAAAATCTGTTTTGTAATTTTTTTAGTAGTTGGATGTTTTATTGTTGATCAGCTGAGTTTCTGCAGACATTTTATTGTAACCGAGTTTTAAGAACCCCTTAAAACCCATTTATCCTTAAATTAAAATGAAATGTAATGAACAATAACAGAGATGTCATACAGAAATAGAAGCACAGAACAACTTTGATACTACATCACTAATAGAAAGCATTTTGAACATGGCAAAAACTTATCTTCTTTTCTGTCATGAATAGAATGACATTACCCAAAAAAAAACAATAATGATTGAATGAAAAATACCAGATTTCAAAAAAAAAGAAGAAGAAAGAGTAGGCATAACCAAAATATTTACATTAAGAAAAAATATATGAAAATTTTAAATACAAATAATTGTATAACTACAGAAATTTATATAATTTTTCTTTTTTTTTCTAACCTACTTTTGTTGGCACTCCTTATCCATGGTACTCTCCCTGGTCAGAGCCCTTCATGGGGGAAGCCCTTAAACCAAATTCCTCTAATTATTTGGAGCTCTCAGCAAGCAGGTGTTCAAACCTTGGTCATCCCATTTGATAGCATAAAATTTTCTCTAGTATTTAATTCCATTACTTGCCACAGTTCCTCTGAATCCAAATTAAATATATCAGTATCCTTGCCCACAATAAAACTAGGAAGTGGTTCCTCTGAATCCAAACTGCATATGTCATCCTCCTCCCTGGTAACAAAATTAGGAAGTGAAATAGGAAGAGAATCAGCTGTATTAAGATGAAACTCATCCTCAGCAGCCATGAAAGATGGTTTAACAGGCAAAGATGGCTCTGGCCTTTGTAAACAAGGAGTACTAATTGAGGAAATTACCTTCTCAGCAGGTGATAAACTCTGAGCATTGGGTTTTCTCGGAACAGGCTTCAGCATCAGCTGCAAAGCATTTCCAGGCTTAGGCCCTAGATTTGGCATTCCTGTTAGTTGCTGCACAATCTTGCTGAATTTGGATACATCTGTAGTCACCACCTGTGTGTGAAAATTGCCATTGCTTTTAGATGCTCTGGATCTTTTTTTTGTCATGGTCTGATTTCCCCTGCTTAACTACCTCTAGTTGTATATAGATGCATGAAAAAAATTATGGTTCCTGGACAAGATAGGCTCAAGGACCAAATATGGAGCCTACAAAAAAATCTCAAACACAAAAGCTTTGATTTACTCCAACATGTTTTGGGTAAGGTTCTTGTTATGAGACAATTTATGGTCAATTAGTTTGCTGCCTAAGCTAAATGACAAATCACATAAAGACAAGAAGGTATATAAACCTCAGCTTTTACGTTTACCTCTGCACTGGATCATGTGAAATAGACCCATGGTTGATTTTGTATGAATGTACTATTGATCTTAAAATCACATTTTGATCTTTAAATGTTTGTTTAAATTTTCTGTCCTTGACATTGAAATTTGCTAATTCGTTTGTACTTAATATTAACTTTTTTCTTATAAAATATAATACTTGTGGAGATTGAGAGTAGTAGTATAATATTGTAATGGAGAAAATTGTGTATTTATATTATTTTTTTATTTAGTTTTGGATTTATTTTGAGGAGAGTATCTTCTTATATATAGATATTGACAATGACTCAATCTTGTGTAAAATCAGGCTCTTGCTCTATGCCACTTACCTCCTTTACACATATTTCTATACACTTACCACTTACACTCATACATATGGTTACACATTTCTAAACATTTATTCTATGTGGTTATTTATTATACCTATGCATGCACATATTTCCACACACATCAATTACCTTGATTTGGTTCCTTTAATGTTCTAGGACTAGTTGGTGGTTGTGAGGATGCCCTTGCGGTTGCATGATCATCCTTCCCAAATTTTAAATTTTAAATTTTGCCTACTCTTGCCTTACCCTTCATCCCTAGGGTTGACTGAACACATGTTTACAAGATATATTGCTGTCCTAATATTTAAAGGCATTTAATGCATTCCTTTAATCATTGGATATCTCTAACCATTCCAAGGAATATCATTTATATTTACACACTTCAATGAGTGCACTAAAAGAAATGTAGTTTTGAGCAAACATCCTAGGAGTATGTATTTGGTTGAAGGTTGTTGTTTTTGATCATTTGTACACTTTTTTATGGGTTGACCTTTGAAAATATGTCCTTTTATAACATATTGGAAGCCATACCAAGCTATTTATAATACTATTATTCCACATATATTAGGAAGCGTAAAGGTTGTTAAGGAAAACTAGGTTGTGAAGAACATAGATCTATAGATCACATAATACAAGTTTGTAGGTACATAATAGATCTACAATCATGGACTTGTTTGGGATCTCCATATTTGTCCCTACATAGAGTCAACATAATATTCTAATTTCAAGGCGAATTCTCGCCTAAGATTCACTTTTCTAGATCGTGAGGCATTGCAAATTTTAGAGCATTATTTTGGATCACTCCATCTTCAGTTATAGAGTTAAGTGCAATTATTTTAATTAACATTTCTTGCATATCAATTATTGATTATCATTACTTAATCTAGGTTAATTATGCCTTTTGTTGTTTTCATTTAGTTAATTACTCTAGACTAAACATAAGGAACATTTATTTTCCTTTACATTTTGGTGAACTCAATCTATGTTACACAACCCATTTATCTTCTAGAGTTTCTACACCAACATTAAGGTTTTTAGTTTTTTTCTTTCCTAATTTACATATTAATCTTAGATATGATCTTCCTCTCATATCCTTGTGCTTCATTGGTCTATCTTTCTCCTATGGTTTGGTATGCATATCCACATATTCTATCTTTCAAATATCCTACCCACATTTGGATTGGTTTTAGGTTTATATTTTACACAATTTTCATATTTGATTTAAGACCAACAGTTTGATCTGAAACAAAATTTGCCTCGTTTTGGATATAATTTCTTTAGTTTTGTTAGAGTTTTGAGCCTTTATTGCTTACTCTTGTGAACCCTATATTTTTGGATAGACACTTGTCTTCACATTATGGATTCTCACGGCTTCTTTATCCTTGGTATCTATTTATGCTTCTCTTATTGATTATGACATGTTTATACCATTTGTCATATGCAATCCTTTGTTCCTGATTCACTAATAACATTATATCACATAAATGGGAGATCATTGTCTATAGAGAATCCCACTATCATATCTTAATTTCCTTCATTTAGCGATTTGACCATCACTTTCCCTTCTCTATTGGATACTCTTACTTCACTCCTCCATGATTATCATATGTTGCATGCTTCTTCTATAGAGAGTGATGGTAGTGTGCTTGATTGTACACATCAACATAATTATACTTTATCTTAGAGTACCTATCCTTCATATAGTCCACCATATGGTACATATACACTTGCACCTTCTACTGCTATGGACACACATCTTATATTGAAGGTAAATTTCATATGGCTTATGATTCTTCATATTTCTCATCTCATGCTAAGCCTTGTTCAATTCCTACTTTTCATGCCATAGATATACCATTGTTTCATTCTACAACTAAGTGTGCTCACTTGGGGTATGATACATATGATCATTCTATTTCCTTTGCACCTCATGAATTACCACCTCTACATGTGATTGATGAATATAAACCATTATATATTGTAGTTAAGTATGGATACATTAATGTAGAACCCACATTAGTGACAATGGATTTGGATTGAACATATGTAGTAAACAATTCTATTGTGTGATACAAGTTAGTTACTCTATCTCCCAAAATATGATATAACCATTATAGGATTTTGATAATGTTATATCATAATCTATTGGTTATGTCACTTTACATTAGTGTATAACATTCTGGGGCACCCATGGTTTCATTTCCTAGGTGATGTCTCATCCACACTTCATTGTAAAATCAAGTTTATTCATCAAAATAAGTAATGTGTGATGATAATTGATGAATCCATACAAATTCTTTGAAATAGTTGAAAAGGATAAAATGTTGATATCTCCCAAAAAAATAATCATGCCTATGATATCCCCAAAAATTATCCTTAATGTTCATATGTCTCATCCTAACCTCAAGGATGATTGGGGGGCTCTTTATATTTTGAAACATCAAGTATTAGAGAACACCAACAAAACAATAAAATTGAGCTTCCTTTTTGCCTATTGATCTTGATTTACATGCTACACCACCTTCATATTCTCTTATATATACCCATTCTAATGAAGGTGATATATCTCATGGATCCAAGCTAGCCACCATAATGAAGAAATTTTATCATCGTTTAAGTTGGCTAGTCATTATGGGATGACAACACTCAAAATCAACATTTTAACTAAATTTTCACTTTCCCTCATTGTAACAAGCAAATCGTTAATAAGTTGAAGATGATGTAAATTATTGATTTTTGAGATTTCAAGTGTGGATTCTAAATATATTTTAAAAAATAATTTGTTTCACTTATAAAAAATTGTTAATTACAATTTTTATACTTTATAGTATTTTAATGAGTGATATTATGTCATATTGCTTAACCTTTTATTTTAATTTATAAATAAGATAATTCATTATTTTCTAAACATAAATAATTAACATTGATGTTTAACTGTATGGTCCCATGGGGAGGCTTGGGCTTCTATTTTCATGGAGCAGGAGGTCCCATGGAAAAAAAAATTGTGCTAGGGGATTAATTGGAATCTTTTCAAATAGGAGTCCCTACCTTTTAGAAATGAACATTTCAGTTGGTGAAATTGGGGTGGGGCTAGAAATTGCCCCTATGGCTTTGTAGTTTTTTATGCCACGTGTCTCTCATCTAAAATTAAAATTTCTTTTTAGAAAATGAAAATGAGAGAATTTTCATTTATTTATTATTTTTTATCAAAGCACTACAATTCATTCCTTAAATTTTGGAGCTTAAAATTTTAAGCAGAATTGTAAGATTAAATCTATGGAACCAAGAAATTTAAAATATTCCCAAAAAATGGAACCAAGAACTTTAAAATATTCCTAAAAAAACTAAGCAGCATACCTGAGATTTTTAAGGAAGCCCCACTCCATGGGACCTTACCCTAAGGCAAGCATTTATTTTTGCATTGTATATTTTATTTATTCTTATTTTTATTTTAGATTAGTTATAATTTAGAGTAAGATTATGTCATAGTGCATAATTTTTATTTTTATATATCAAATGATTGAATGAATTTTTTTTTGAAACAAATACAACAATATGGAAAGAGGTCATCTTTTTTAAATTTTTTTCTTTTTTAATTTTCCACATGCATCAAACAAAGACCTTTATTTTTGGTAAAAAAGCTCAAATTCTCTATAAAATAAAAATAATATAATAATTAAACAAAACATATTAGAAACAATACTTTCACAAAACTTTCTTTAAGGCTACAATCTTGGAAAAACTCATGTCATGGTGACTTTGTTTGATTGTCCAAACCTTGCTTCAAAACATTATTTTTTGTCAAAATTTGAGTGGTCAAAAGGAGGGAAATATAATGGTCTTTTAATTAAGGTCATTTAAAGGTACCTTCATTTGAAGGTCCCTTCCTATAGGTGTTTTGGGTGTGCAAAGTTTAAAAATATGAAAAATGACCTTCATTTGAATCTTGTTTACATGTTATGTGCATTGGACCTTCGAATGAAGGACCTTAATTCAAAGTTGTTCAATGATTTTTACCTTCCAAGACTCATTTTTGTGCCCTTTCCTATGAGTGGTACACACTTTTATTCTTCCACCATATGGAAAAAGATATAATATTCTATAAAATCTTGGTTATAATAGAAAAGGATTAGGTTTGAATCAACAAGGTATTCATAAATCTATTAAAATCCTCGAGAAGAATGACACTAAAGGAATTTGTTATTAATGCATTGTTAGCAATGAAATTAACTTACCCTTAGCCTATCATGATTTAGCCTATGACGGTTTCATGGATTTCCTCCTCTTGACACTATTACAAATGACAAAGTTTTAGTTGAATACTTGGGGGCATATGAGGTCTCACCTAGATATCACCACGATAAAGGATTCCTACATGTATTTGAGGTTTTTTCATTCTTTGGGGAAGATTTTATATCTCTAAAGAGTGACCTCGATATTTTACCTACTTAACCATTTATTAAAGATTATAATAAACTTATGGTTGGTGGCATTTATGACATAGAGATGGATCCAAAAGATAAATAAACGACCTTGAAACTAGGTGATTGTATAGGCCAATATAAACAATGTAATATGACCATACTACTTAAAGAATTTGGAGATATCTTTTTATGGTCATACCAAGACATGCCACACATTGATCCTAACATTGTGATGCATAACATTGTCTTAGAGCATAATTCTAAACTTGTTAAACAACGTATTAGGAAGTTACATCTTAAGGTCACTTTAATAGTTAGAGGAATCATAAAAGATGCTAATGGCTAGATTCATAAGACCAATTGATTATTCACCCAAGATCTCTAATATAGTACCAATTACAAAACCTAATGGTCATATCCACATTTGTATAAATCTTAAAAAGGCATCTCATAGAATTTCCTCTTTCTAATATTAATATGATTATACCATTTATCATGAGTTATCATTTTTGGATGGATTTTTGCTAAGATCAACATAAGATTGATTTTACTACACTTTGGGGAGCATTTTGCTATGTTATCATGCCTTTTGAATTGAAAAAAACATGAACTACATATTGAAGGGCCATGACACTAATCTTCCACATTATTATGCATAAGGTATTAGAGGATTATACAAATGATATCTTAGAAAAATCAAAGTGGTAGGTATGTCACTTACAAAATTTAAGGAAAATATTTGAATTTTTGTGACAATACAAAGTAAGAAAAATCCTAAGAAGTGCCTAGTTGGAGTTGATAGTGGCCACTTATAAGGATTCATTGTATCTCAAAGGGTCATTGAGGTAGATACTAAGAAATTGATGTTATTATTAACATGCATCTTTCAAAGATGTATCATAGCTTTGTGGTATTAAAAGAGCTATTAGACTCTTTATTGCTCAATTACTAGATAAGACATTACCATTCACAAAGCTATTAAAGAAAGAAGAAAATTTTTAGTATAATGAAGATTATCAAAAGGCATTTTGGGACATGGAACAATACTTGTTGAACCCTTTGGTCCTCATGTCTATGACAATCCTTTATTATTATATCTATTCACCACATAACCCTTGGGGTTTATTAGCTCAAAATGATAAAAATAGTAAAGAACATATGATTTATTACATTAGTCATACTTTATTAGATTATAAGACACGATATACACTTATTGAAAAGTTATGCTTGGATGTTGTATTTCTATTGCAAAAAATTAAGACATTACATGATCCATTGTATGACACATGTAAACATAAAACAATGAAATACATCTGTGGAAAGCCAATTTTTAGGTCGTGTTGCACAATAGATAATGCTAATTTCTAAGTTTGATACTAAATTCACCTCTAAAAAATATATTAAAGGAAGAGTCACTGTTGATCAATTAGCTACAACATCTCCTACTTGTTAACCATTAGACACTTCATTCCCCAATTGGGATATTTTACATGTTGATACCTCCTCTCCTTGGATCATGATTTTTGATGGCTATAGATACATGACTAGTTTTGGGGTGGGAGTTATTTTGATCCCTCCTTTGAGTGACCTCATACCATTATTGTTTTAGTTTAATTTTTCTTGTACTAATAATATGACTAAGTATGAGGTATTTATTGTCATATTGCAAACTGTCATATCCCTCAAAGTTAAATATAGTGATATGCATGAGAAATCCCAACTCATTGCTATACAAATAATTGATGATTCCAAAACGAAGGAAGCAAAATTAATATAATACCATGAGCTATCCTTGTAAATTCTTGCATACTTTAATTCATCCACTATTGATGTTATTTGATGTAAATACAATTGACATGTTGATGCTATGACTAATGATGCTTTGTCAATTGGCATGAAAGATGAAAATCATCAATTTACCTTGGTTATACATATATTAATAAACCTACTATTCATGATACATGTTGTATGGTTGATAAACTCACAGTTGAGGACTAGTTTCATGGCATTTATGTTTATCTAGACTTGAGGGAATTTCCACCCCAATCTTTTCAAATACCCAAATCTAAATTTAAAAATCAACTACTAAATATCTATTGATTCCAAGGCTACTTTACTGATGAGGCTTAAATGGTTTATTGCTTCAATGCCTTAAGCAAATTGAAAATACCATTTCCCTTGAAAAGGCATGTGGGGGCATGTCAGTGAACATTCTTAGAACAAAAAAGTCTTATAAATGTGTTGTTGTTGGAGCAAAATGGAAAAAGATACACATGATTTTGTTCAAAAGTGTGTTATATGCTGAAACATAGCAACTTAAAATATGTACCTATTCACAAGCTTCACCCCTACACATCATCATGGTCATTTGCTACATGGAAGCTTGATTTGGTGGTTAAGATTTCCTTGGCCTCTTTTGAAGGAAATAAGTTTATTATAATTTTGATGTACTATTTTATTAAATGGGTTGAAGTAATACCATTTAAAGAAATTGTGGTTTTTGATATTTATAATTTTATAATATATATCTTATTTCTTGTTTTAGTTCTCCATCCATTATTGTAGTTCAACAGTAAATCATTAAAAAATAAAGAGGTAAAAAATGTTGAACAATTTCGTACACAACATTTTTTTTTCAATGCAATATTATCCACAAGGTAATGGATAAGTTGAGGCTACTAATAAAATAATTGCACAAATCTTAAGAAAGACAGTTGATAAACATGCTACTAATTGGCATAGATATATTGTTCTTGCATTATGGCATACCATTCTTGCATACGTGCTCCTATTCAATTTGCATCTTATTCATTAGTTTATGGTACATATTCCATAATGTCATTTAAGTTTGAGATTCCATCAGTGTTTGTTTTCCTTCATGAAATTATTAATGATTACATATATCAAGAGCACCATTTACAAGAGCTGGAGACCCTTGATGTGAGACGAGTGAAAACATTAAATAACTTACACATATATAAAAGAGGCTCAAGAATTACATATAACAAAGGAAACATCCAACACAACTTTCAAATTGGAGATTTGGTCCTTCATGCAAATTTGAATAATCCATATGATAAGAAGGAGCTAAGAGGCAAGTTTTGACCTAACTAGATTGGTTTATTTACCATTACTTCATAGTATGACACCAATGCATTTGGCCTATCCACTCTTGAAGGAAAACCAATGAAATCCCCAATTAAATTATGCACTCAAAAATACATTACTATTGATCACTATGCATAGGGGTGGGGGGTTTTTCTATTCATTGATCATTATCTTGTTCACAACCCTTTTACTTTATGATCTTTTTGTGCTAATTTTCCATCTCTAATACAAATCCTTTGATGAAGACACCCTTATATATTACATATTTGAATGCTCATACTTATCTATCAAAACTATCACACACCAATTATAAGCTTAGATTGATACATCTTTCAAGTTATGTTAGGGGACACCATGTAATCCCCCATTTTTAAATTTGAGCCATCATTGTTGTATCTTTGTATAGAAGTGGCAACATGCATTTTTCCTTTACACACCTTTGCACCTTATTGTGCAATATATCACACATATGGGGTTTGTTCTTTTATATTACCTTCCATGCTTACATCTTACATTGTTGCACTCACATCTTAAGTAGCCACTTTAACACACTAGGGAGCATGATTCCTTCCCCTTATATATTACATATGCAAAGACATACCTTTATATTTAGGAACAAATCACTTTCCCCTTTATTCATTGTTGTGGATTCATGCCCTTGTTGTAACTTGATGCTCTTGTTTGAATTCATGCCAAAGTTCTATATGTACTTACATAGGTTTTCTTGACCATTGAGCGCAACATCATCTTCATCTTCCCATTCTAGGAGAAATATTGCCTATCTCTAGCCCATGTGCTTACCCCACTTATCTTTTGAGAGATTTAAATGATCAACACATAATGCATTCTTTATAGAACTTGCTATATATACCTACATGATTACATGGTGATACTCTTATACACTTAAATTGTATATACTTTTCATGTATTATTTTCCCTCTCCCATGGTTCATTGTATCCTTCAAATACAACCAATTGTAGGGGGCATATATTGTCATTAAAACTCAAATATTTAGCTTTTGTAGAAAATTAAAAGTTCTTATAGATATCCATCTTTAGTTCCTATGGATCTAGTTCCTACATAGAAAGCAAACCTACACAATAACACTTTCCAAGGTCCATTACTTTATATGGATCTTGGTGATATCTTTTATGTTTGAATATTTATTTACATGCATTTTTGTAAGTGTTACATACTTTGAGATGCATAATAATTCTAGGATTCACGTACACCTCAAAGTGGAGGAAAAATGTAATGGTGAAATTTACATACCTATGTCTTTTCCTATTTAGTTATGAGTTCATTTTGAGGAGAGTTCCTTGATGCATATACATATTGACAAATGGCATAATTTTGTGCAAAGTCAAGTCACTTGTGATATGCCACCTACTTATCCATTAAAAATATTCCTACACACTTACTAGTTAACCTTATCCTTATAGTTACGCATCCTTATACGTCCACCCTATTCTCTTGTTTATTACATCTAGGCACATACATATTTCCATACAAATGTCAACTACCTCGATCTAGCCCCTTTCATGTTCTAGGATTAGTTTTTGGTCATCGATATCCTCAAGGTCATGCACTCCTTTCCCAAACTCAAAATTTTAAATTCAAATTCAATTATCTCTTTTCCTTACCCTTCTTGCTCAAGGTTGACTAAACATAGGTTTGAGTGATATATTGTTGTGTCCTTGTATTTAAAGGAATTCAATGCATTCATTTTATTTATCAAAAATCTCTAAGTATTTCAAGGAATATCATTCAAATTTACACATTTCAATTGACGCATTAAAAAGAATATAGTTTGGCACAAAATTTCTTGGAGCATATGTATGACTAAAAATTATGGTTATCAATCATTTATACAATTTTTTGAGAGTGACCTAAGAGAACATGCCATCCTATGACATATTGAGAATCATATCAAGATGAACAAAGAAAATTAAGGCGAACTAGGTGAACTAAAGAACACAAATCTATATATAACATAATACAAGTTTATAGGTACAAAATATTTGTGGTCACATGTTTGTCCTCGATCCCTTAATTCATCCATGTATATAATTAATAGAATATTTTGATTCGATATATCTATACAAGATTCATTATTTCTAATCACAAAATATTACATATTTTATAACATTCTTTTAGATTACTCCATCTTTAATTATAAAATTAATTTTCTATTTGCATTTCTCACATTTAATAATTATTACAAATTGTCATAATCTCAATGTTCAATTATAACTACTTAATCTAAATTAATTTATACTTATTTTATTTATATTCATTTAATTAAACTAGACTAAACATAAGTAAAATTTAATTTACTTTACAAATTTTTATCCAAAAAACTCATCAATTATTGAATTAGATTGGTGCTATATTTTAGCATAACATTTAGATATTTATATATTTTGTTTCTTAGCAAAGATTATTTTATAAGGAGACTTTATTTATGACAATAAGCTATCAAGTATATACAATTATAATTATTTAAAAATAAAATAAATTTCAAATTAATTTAAAAATAATTTTCTTGACAAATTTTATTTTACAAACAATATATATTTGTATAAAATTGTAAGACATTTTAAAACATATATTTATAAATTATAATTATTTAACAATTATCAAATTTGATTGTGTATTAATATATTATTATTTCTTTGTGTGTGGGGTTAAGATTAATTGATTAAGTCAATAAGATTCTCGTGTTTGAGATTTAAGTTCAAATTATGTAGGCGGCATTTTAATGTCAGAATACATGTTTAGTGTCATCTCTTGAGTTTAAGTGGTTTCTTATCAAGTTAAAATTGAGAGGTCTTGCAAAAAAATATATTGTAATGGGATGGGTACTTTGAAACTAATGTAAGCCTGATTGGTTAAGTCAATAGAGTTCTCATGTTGAAAATCCTTACTCAAAACCCCTAAGTAACATCTTCACTAAACACGTTTAGTGGTATCCCTATAGAATACTCATTAAAAATCCATACTCAAATTTCGTATATAACATCTTAACTGAATATGTTCAACAATATCCCCACAATTAAAACAATTTCCTTACAAATCAAAACAAAATGTAAACCCCAAATGTGAAACCCACAAAATGTAAACCCCAAATACCAAACCCTCACTGCATCTGTTGCACGCAAGAGGTTATGAGGTCTAGTCTCCCCCCATCCCCATGGTACCAGAAGGCGTGTTGTGCCAGCATCACCCATCACATAAAAAACGTTTACAAGACACACTGCAGTTTATAAAAAAGACTACGCAACTCCTACAATCTAAAAAAAACCAAACCCTCACTAAATAATCATAAATAAATATTAATATATTCCTTAAAATAAGGATGTGTGATACACAATCATAACCTAACCTAGATACGTACACTCAAAATGCTAAGAATCATATCTGATTTTCTTACACACTACGATGTCATGATCTTTTGTTCCTTTAAAAAACCTTGTCCTCTCATGCAATAAAATCAATTGCAATCTTGAAAGAGAAGTCTTGAAAGCTATACAATTAAAAAAATGAGTTTCTTTATCTGCATACGTGTTTGATTTTTCTGCAGCTGGTTGAGATGTTTCTGTCACAGGTCCCCTTTCAGATAGTCCTAACTATATAAAACTGATCACTGAAACCTAAATCCCCAGGTTATTCATTTTAAGTATATTTTATTATGGGCATGGAATTTTATACTGCCAGATAAGTCAATGAGTTTCTAGATACCTAATCTCTAAGATAATGTGATGATTGACAGATCACAGAATCCTTCAAAAAGATACTATACAAAATTTTGAAATTTAAATAAACAAAATAAAAAGAATCTCAAGGTAGATAATTATGGGAAACGGACACCAGGAAGGGACTACAATCATACTAGAATAGGATTTGCTTCTTAAAGATGGCTTTCAAGAGAATACAAGATAAATGGGTCTAGTTTCAGTTTTGGGGGAAGATAAACCTGAATAAATCAGCTTTATTGTATAAGATAATATGATATTTAATTATATAATACAAATCTTTTATAGGTAGTTAATAGGATGTGTATTGGGACTTTATTGCAAAAATCTTTTATTGGTACATTTTTATGGGATTTGGGTGTTTAGTTAAGGTGAGATTGGTTTTGGTTTATGTCAATGTGGTATACTTAGTTTGTTAGGTGGGTGTTTGTGGTGTAGGGGTAGTATGCAGTTTATCAATGGTGGTATTATGATATGAGTCAATGGTTGAGAATGTACGGTATTATTTATGTTAAGAATGATTTGGATTAAGAAGGTTTTGAAAATAGGATTGAAGTATTTTCTTATTGTGTCTAGTGTTGGTTGTTGGATTTGGGTGATGTCTATTTCTGTGGTACTAGTTTCTCTCTCAAGCACAATATGGAGAATCAACCACTTGTTTGATGAGAGGGGGTGCTCCATTCATAGGGTGGAATTTTGGACTGCAAATGCAACACATTTTTTTCCTGTAAAGACCCAACTTATTTAGGGTTTGTCTCATATATACTAGGTGAGCAAATGCTACTGGATGGTTGTCACTTGAAGAACGGCCTTTGTAAGGAATTCATCTCTAGTTTAGCTTGTTTTCTCTACAATGTAGAGGTGAGGCTATGCCATCTCAAAATATTTTTTCTTGATCAACTTATGGGTTTGGTGGAACATAAGAATAATTTTGTGGTGAGCCCAGAAGTGCAAGCTACAACAATTGAGGGTGTAGGATTAGTATCATCTTCATCCTTGCAGGAAGATTACATGAATGCCATTGAAGAAATGAGGAGTCAAATTATTGTTCTCAGTACCCATTGCAATAACATTTGGAGAGTGTTAGGAGGCCTACATGTTCATCACTTTTAGAGTCACTCGGAGATGGGAAGCAATTTTACTATACCTTACTTGTGTGGTCCTTCCATCCATTGCTTTAGGTGTCATTGAGAATTATGCATTGGTGTTCATTTTCCTGCACTTGTTAGCAATCACAAGGGGTTGTAGGGTAATGAGAATGTTCCTTGGTTGGAAGAGGTGGTGGATATTGGCCAAGTATAACCTAGTGGGAAGGAGTGATGGGGAGTATTGTAATCTCTTGTTTTTAGTCTTGATGTCTTTTTCAATTTGATGTGTGGAACTTTATGGGGGTTTTCTTATGGTTTTTGAGGGTAGCAATTTATGGTAGTTTTCTTCTCTATAATAAGGTTGTTAGATTCTAGTGGTAATTTTTTGGATCTTAGGAGTAATTTTGCATGAAATTTTCTACTATTTCAATTGTGTGATGTAAAAAATTCTACTTTAAGGGCAGGGCCCCTACATAATCCTTGTTATTATATCTATATAAAAAAGGTCCTTGGGCTTCATTGATAAATCAATTTATTATTGAAATAGAAAATAATCATGTTTTTTAATTGAGAGAATAAAATATTTTTATTTGAATGTAGGGTAAATAACACAAGTATTTAGAATCTATTTTATATGAGGGCTATGTAGTGTAATAAATATATATAAATTGAATGTTTAAAAAAAACAATAAATGTATTTTGTTAGAAAAATTGTGATAGATGACAAAATATAATTTGACAACAATGCAAAAATGTCAATGAAGATTAGATGAACGTTTTGAAACCAATGAATTCTTTGGGTTCACTTCTATGACTATAGATTTTATCATGCGAGTGTGGGTCAATTTTTTCTTACAAATCTAATATGGGCCCATGGATCCAATCTCTACATACTTTTCAAATGTTAGTTCCATCTCAACTTGATGTTCTCGGTTTGTTACCACATAAAACTTGGTTATGGTGTTTAATGATTTTTTGTGGTACATATAATTACCTCCTTTATGTCAAACCATGTAAGGATATTAATTTAATGGCTATATAAATGATTGACGAAAAAATTCTCAAACATGTAAGACTCCTTAGATCCTTGTGCAATATAAATTTCTTGATAAATACTCTTGATAATGTGTACAAGTAGTAAGTGATAGCTTTAGGAAGCAAGATCTATCTAGATATGTCCAAAAGATCTAAAATGAACTAGGGCCACTCTTTTAAATACAACACCAAGGGAAAAATAAAATACTTGTGTGCCTTGAGTTGTCACACAATAGTGACAAGTAGAGGAAAAGTTAGCAATATATTTATCTATGAATTTAAATTTTAAAAGTTAAGGGGTGTTTTTTGCAAGTATAATCAAGTTCACTTCCACAATTATGGACCTAACCCAAGGTTAGAAAGGCGTAAATTGGAGGCCAAGACTAGCCCCTAAGAATAAGTGCAAATAGGAATAGATTATTCTCAACTAAAATTGTGTCACTTATATTCATGTTATTGCCTAATGGTCACTCTACTCGAAGTGGACCCAAAACATAAGAGAAAATGGCACATACATGCAATTTTCACCATTATTTGTCTCCACTTTGATGTACATGTGAACTACCATGAGGATATATGTCAAAGAAAATAAAAGCAACCAACAAGAAAATAAGCATACATACTCATAAAAAGGATATTGATATTGATCAATATTTTTCCTTGGAACTTATTCTCTAGAAATGATTGTTCTACTTTGGAAAGTTTCAAAATATAAATGAAATAAATCGATAACATCATAGACACATTTAAAATAATAATGTATAGTCTATAGTCAACAAGAAAATAAAAAAGAGGTAGGGATAGAGATACAACCCTTGAAGTGACATGGTTGATAGATATTGTCTTAAGGCACCCAAAGAGGCGTGGTACCATCCACTAATAGATTTGTAGACAATGTTAAGATTAAGGGGTCAATTACCTTGCAATCTTATATATATTTTATGTCTCCAACACTCTTGGAAAATGTACTTGGATGTCTAGGGTATAACTAGAGAAATAATTTGTAATTTAAATTATCTTAGATTATTGGCATTTGTTGTCATATGCATTCATGGAGGTGGAGCACAACAATGAAAAATATAGTTGACTTTGAGGTCATTTAAGACACTTTCCCATTCTTAGGTGCTAGAGGAAGAAGTAAAGAATCTTTTTATGATGGATGGGGTCCACATGCGTAAGTGGAATCCAATGAGCCATTGGTGAGTTATGGTCAAAGATGCCTTTGTGATTATGTTTTCTATTTGGGGACTCATTGATTGAGCCCATGTGACACCCATGCGAAGTCGTTTAATGTATTCAATATTTTTGGAAGATGCTCTCTCAGGTGGGTAGGATTTTTGTATGATACATTATTTTGGTAAAATCTATGGTTTTGGCCTCTCTCATTGCCTATATGTTGGAGGTATGAGATGGTCATATCATTATTTATATGTATATAGGTGTCATCAAAATATTGTTAGATTGTAGAGTGTTTTTCTTAATATTGTATCATGTGTGTTGAATATTAATACATACTTGTCCTCTTTCTTTGATGGAGTTTTTTTTCAAAATGGGTTTCCTCACATAAATCCTATGTTTATATAGTTTGTTGATTTTATTGTTATTGTTTATGCATCTACATAATATTCTTTTATGGTAATATTGGATAAAGAAACACATATTAAATTTGCATACACTTTGTAGAAGATTTTATTGCATTACTTTCACCTTATTTCTCAATATTTGGTATTAGAGCTAACATTTTTTTATAGAGGTGAATGCCTTTTTGAAGTATTAAAGGTTATTTTTGGCTACAGTGGGAGATTTTGTATTGTGTGGTTTTTCTAATTTGTGTGGCATTGAAAATCATGGCATCAACCTCTTGTGTTGATATTAAGAAATTCAATGGCACAATATACAATATACGAAAGCTAAAGAAGGAAGATCTTGAGGAAAGAGATCAATGGGTGTTGGTTGCAAATGAGTTTTGAGTCCACCCAATTTTTTTGATGAATATGGGTTAAATTTAGATAATAAATAATGAGGAACCATTTGGTCGTGTCTTTTGGATTCCACCCTCTTGAATATCTTTGAGGATACTATTGCATGCAAGCTATAGAAAAGGATAGGTGATATTTACGAAACTAAAAGTATAAAAAATAAATTGGATCTAAAAAATGGTTATATTCTTTGAAAATGATAGATTTTGATTTGGTTGTAGGTGATTTGAATGGTTTTAATTTGATTTTGTGTTAGCTTGTTTCAATAGATGTTAAGCTAGAAGAAGAAGATAAATGCATCTTACTACTTTTCTCTTTACTTGAATCTGAAAGGAAAGGTAGGTTTGAAAACAACTTCCAAACACCAATCTAAGTAGGAGAGGGTTGCAAAACTTTGTTACAAATCTTTAAACTATTACAGTTTACATGCACATTCATGAATTAAATTTTAGATTTAAACACATAAAAACATAACACAATTTTTTGTGAGAAAACCCTTTTGGGAAAAAAAACCCCACACAGCAAAGCACAAATCAATTGTATTATCAGTAAGAAAGTGATTACAATACAATAACAGAGTCTATGCTCTTGCAAGTTTCTTTACACTGTGATATAAATCTGGAGTAATTCCGATAGCATAATGACTTCTTAGAAAATATAAAATGCATCTTTGTAAATACATAAACATTTATCATATTTATAAACCTCTAATATGGATGCTCAGGAATGCCATGTGACATCTCCAAAGTCTCTGCATGCATGCAAACTGAAACAGAGAACATGCACAAGTCCAAACTGACCAAAAAACAACCTGCCAATCATGCAACGACATGCACCAACATGCAACAACATACAAGGAATCCAACTCCATATTTTATGCAAATATCAAGTCACCTAGACATGCACGGTGTCCCACTAGAGAAAATGCAGACCTTGCAGTAGTTAAATTTTTTCTAGAGATCAACTACTTTTTAGGAGAAGGTGATTTTGTAACTTTATCTAGCTATTGGCAAGGGTTGTAAATGTTAGGAAAATTGTGTCTCAACCTTGCAATAACACGAGGTTACTATTTATAGTAAGTTTAAATTTGAGCACAAATTGATGTGAAATTTTCTCTAAAGCTTTAGATTGGCTAAATAAGCATGCTTGTAAAGTTTCATTGTAAGATCATGTCAGGATTTGAAGATATTAAAGTTTTCATTTTTCAAAGTATCAAAGTCCATTTTGAAGGCCTTACAAGTATTGTTGGGCCCAAAAGTGGTCATAATTGCCATAGAGGGTTATAGATTGATAGAGTGCTTCATGAGCTTTTCGACAATTCAAGCAGTTCGTCATTCAGACTCTCAAATCAAAAGTTATGGCCTTTGGAAGTTGGGTCTCCTAAAATGGGAGAAGTACAAGCATGTTGGACACATAAATGAGTTGTAAAGGGGGAGTTACATGTAGTGGTGTGTGTTTTGACACATCATATACATGTGTTATTGGAGATAAGGATGGGCACCACTTTTTAGGTGGTTTTAGCTCATGGTTTTGTAATACTGTTTGATGGTTTCATATATTGTATCTCCTATATATTAGGTGCATGAGATGGAGGTTTCGTGAAAGAGTCTTATAGCTATTGTGTTGCCTCTAGATCTCTAGTTGGTAATACTCCTGTGATAAAGCTTCCTCTACAATTATATTGTAATCTTGTTGAATTTTGAATAATATATTGGGAGGTTTTTGGAGTGTGGGGTTTTTTCTCCCAAAAGGATTTTCCCCATATAAATCATTGTGTTGTGGTACAAATGTTATTTATGTTTAAGTTTTTGTAACTATTCAAATCTAAAAAAAATGCATAATCCTCCTCTCAAAATTAGTGTAGGAAGTTGTTCCACTACCTTAGCTTATTTACAGTAAAATCCTTAATCAAAAAAACTAGTGCATGAGGGTAGGTCTAAATAGAGATTTTGGTTGGTTTGTTAGAGTCAAATATTATAGGGTTATATATCTAAAGGTGTTTCAAGTTGGAAAAGAGAAACATTATCACTAGATCTAAATCTATTGTCCAAATTATTGAGTTGCCACCACTTTCACAATATAAAAGAGTATAAACCAACAAGAGAAGCACTAGATTTGAGGTTGACCAAACCTTAGTTTCTCCATCTCATAGCCAATTCATCACTACATAGCCCACTAGTCCAACAAATCCATTTATGGATTTCATTGGGAAAGAAAGTTTTACCCTTGCTCTACAACCCCCTTTTCATGATTTTCCTAAGAATCTTGAGCACTTGTATTCCAAGTTCATATTTGCATATGGGAGAACAATTGAAAAATATATATTTAGGCTATCAAAGATACTACCAAAAAATTAAATATTGAGCCTGAGGATGTAGTTTGTAGGTCATTTTTCTTCACTATGGGTACTAAAGCTTATAACTAGTATGTGGGGTTATGTGATAATTCCATCACAAACTAGGTATAGTTGGAATCAATTTTTTTAGTATATTTTTTATTCCATCTATTTTGTATCATCAATTTGATACTAAAACAAGGGAGACAGATACTTTGATAGCATTTACGATGAGGTTTCACAAACCGTATACTAGTATGAAGGTTCCTTACAATCAAGATGAAGTAGTTACAATATAGACTTATTTGAGTCAAACTGATCTAATAACAATATTTGTAAGAAGAAAGGATCCTATTGCAATCACTTTATGAACACTATATGATGAGGTAGTCAAAGTTCAAGAAGAAATATTTCCTATTGAGTTGGGAGTTGAAATAAAAGGCTAATATTAATATTTTGTGTCTTTTGCAAATACTACGTTAGAAAGAAAATTTATGGTAATCATTTGAAAATCCAAGAAATGATTTCACCAAAGGAAAGCAGCTAGTTTCTTTTGAAGCTAAAGGTTAAAAAAAGGAGAACAAAATCATGTCCATGATTCACATGTAGCACTAGAGGAAAGACACTAGTTTCTTTTTTAACCTAAAGGTGAAAAAAGAAGAATAAAATCATGTCCATAATTCACATGTAGCTATTTTCAAAGAGAGTGTAATCACCATAGTTCCTCTTGATAATTTACCTTTTTGGTAAGAACCTTCATAATTGTTTGGTTAAGTCTAATGATTCCCAAAAATTTATGTGTCTTGGTGTTTGTCAAAACTTGTGTCTTAAGCCAATTAAATCCACTAGAAAATTCATCCAACTATATAAAAAGAGGTAAACATGATAGGAGACTTGAATAATATGGACATATAGTTAGCTTTCAATCAACATATTCAATAGTTTGTTGATATACAAGTGGTCAATATATATAAAGGGTATGGTATGTTGCTAAAAAAGGATTGGTCCATCATTAAATGGTTATTTTTCTAGACTTCCCACATATGTGGCTCCACTATAAATGCCAAACAAACTAGATAAATATCAATAAGGAGACAATGATGAAACATTTAATATCATAATACAATACCCCAAATGAACTGTTATCATGAAAAACGATTTAGTAGTTTATTCTTTAGAAAGGTATGGACATGGCCATGAAATTCTGGTAATAAGTATGGGGCATAAAACTAAGGATAACACAACTATTTATTATATTAGAAAAGATAATGAAAATTTATCAATTTTGCATAATGATAAGGTGGGGGATGTAGTTGTTCACAAAATCATTGTCTTATCTGAAATATATTCATGAATAGTTTGTCATCTAGCTCAATCAATTTTGGCAAGGAGATAATGAAAAAAGAAATGGCCAAGATCATGATACAAGGGTACTCTTGGGACTCAAATATGCTTTCTCCTTTTGGCTTGAGTCCCTTCCCCTTTTGTGCCTTAGCCATATTTGTCCAAGTTTATAACCAATTTGATATATTTGTCATGGGCAGTCTATTTCCAAATTTCTTAGCACAGTTGGGTAAAGCGTGAAAAATTAGGCCCAATTATTTTTGGGAGTTTTGCAAAGTTCTCTAAGAGATGAAAGTTTTGCCTTTATAGGTTTTCTTCCTCCATCTAAATTAGTTGTATCTTCTTGCAAGGTCCAGTTCAATCTTGTTCTCTTGAAAGGTGTAGTTCGATTGTCAATCCCCACAAAAGGTAGAACACATGAGAATTGGCTAAGTGACAATCTTGCAAGAATTTGTCATTCATCTAAACATCTCATTTGGTCTCCTTTTTTGGTTCACTTGGAGTTTTCCTCTTTGTGGGAAAAGCATTCCCATCTAATTTTGCAGGCTTTTCCATGTGAACCATCTACTTCTAATTACCGATGTTTCTTCCACATTTCCACTTGCCAATAGATTCTCTACAAATGCAATTAACTTCAAAAACCGTCTATGCGGTCAGATGGATTCCATCTTCCCACATCCACCCAGCCATGTGACATCATCTTCCTTTTGCAAACGTGTTCCATTCATTTGACTTCCATTTCCAAAGTTATTCATCCAATTAAGATGCCTTTGTTTGCATATCCACTTCCATTCCATTTCCCCACATCCACACATTGATGACATCATGTTGATGTCATCTCACCTTGCTAACATCAATTGTGGAGATTTTCAATCGAACCATATTTTTGTTGCAGTGGGTTGGTTTGCTTAGTTCTTTCTGCATCATTCACTTGGTCGACATTTTTTCGTAGATCCAGTTGAATACTTTTTCTTTCAATTCTTAGTCCTATAGAGGTTTTGGGGGTCTCTACATGTTGTGAAGATTTTGAGGGCATGTGGATGCAATGAAATGGATGTTAATTATTTGCATGAGGCAATTTTAACATCTGAATAGGGCTTTTTTTTGTTAAAGGTGAATCAATAGTGGAAAACATTGTGTGACTCATCTTCCACCCTCTCCACCAACTTGCATTCATGGTGCCATGTATCCCAACTATCGTAACTAATTATAAATGTTCTCCATCAATCTACAACTTTCATTTTGGGTGGGATTATGATCTTGGTTGTGCATTTTGAACTGCTATAGTGCATAGTAATTAGGGTTACACACTATTATTATAAGCGTAATTTTGATCATTTTGAAAGAGGTTGGTTCTTCTTGGTGGTAATTGGAGGTGATGCAAATGTAGTGGATTGTTTAGGGTTTCAGCTCACACTCTATCTAGTTGAAGAAAGGTTATGGATTTGTGGAGCATGTGAAGAATAAATGCATGTATAGATATTATACAGTGAGTGTCTTTATTGATGTAAATATTTTCCCTTGCCACATTTGTTGGTATGATTGTAACTGAAATTGGTGAATGTAACAATATTCCAAATATTGCAAGCTTTGTAATGGCCTTTTACATGTTTCAAATGGATTCATGTAATTTAGTTTGGTAACGAAGTATTCTCTCAATGTGATGCATGTGCTTTGATGGCATGTGTTCTTAAAGAATTTATTTTATGCTTCCTCCATGGTTTCCTCTCCTATTATATGTGACTATGTTGCCCAATGGATAAGCATTCGTATCTAGTCCATCTTACCAATCTCAAATCATTCAAAACTAAAAATCATTAATCAATAGTTTAGTTTAAGTGGTCCTTCCTATGCACCCATGAGTGTCAATATAACCAAGGAATCATTCTCAAGTAAACATTGAATAAATATATTTTATGTGGTTCATGATTTCACAGAAATATAAGCTATATAGGGTTATATGCAATTAGTTGTTCTTAATCTAGTGAAAATATTTGGGGTTAAGATTACATTTGGGTTTGGTTGTAATATTTTTGGTTATCCATTTTGTTTTATTTCAATGCCTATTGAGGCATACCCATAGGAACACCCTCCTGAGTCTAAGTTGAGCTCAAAGTGTAGGAGAGTTAACCTACTCTTGTAGAGTTGACCATTAACCCTCCATAGTTTGTTGACTTGCATGATGAAAACCCTAGCCTTGTGAGTGAGATTTTTTCTAAGAAGTGGAGCAACATTTTTTAGCACCAACAAAATGGCGTCGTTATCGAGGACAAAGTTACTTTAGTCGTTGTTGGGTCTTAGGCAGTTCAAAACATTTTAACAACCCAATAATAGAGATTTGTAATTGTGCATTTTGTTTGGATGAATTGGATAGCCCGTGAACTCATGCACAACATAATGGTGTCATTCTCAAGGAAGATTTAGTCATTTCCAAGTCTTAGGTAATTGAAAATATTTTAACACCCCAGTAACAAAGATTTACGGTTGTGCATTTTCTTTGGGTGAGTTTGGCATCTTGTCAACTTATACCAACAAAATGGCACTTGAACATTGATGAGGGTTGTTGTGTTGAAAAGATATTGAAGACTATGTCGGTGGCTACAACCCATAATAAAATTTGTGTCTTGGAGGTTTGTGTACTTCAAGGACCTCCTCATTTGTGTGAGGTGGTAAATCTATTATCAAAAGAACAATTTTTTGCTACTTTTGTTCATGTTTCATGAACACATATCAGATGACTACAACTAAGTATATGGTACTCTATTTCTTCCCATTCAAAGCTTGATTTCTTTCTTGCTAAAGAAATAATTTGCTTTCTCTTCTCTTTTCCACCTTGCATAAGTAATTATAACTAGTAATGGATAGTTGGAATGAATGTATTCACCATAAGGATACCTCATGAAAAGTAGTATATAATGCAAACCCTAGGGAATATGGCAGGATGCATGTCCAAATGAAGATGAATCACCCTGTTGTTCATACAACCTAGCACATAGGAATTCTTCACATTTACATATACAAGCATCCATACTTAAAATAATTTGGATTTGGATAAGCTTCTTGAGTTTGAAATGGAATGTGAATAAAGAATCAAGTTCATATGATCACAATGACCCCTTTTACTTACATAAAAATAGGTTTCTCAATCCATTATGATTTTACTTGATCCTATTTACATGCAGCTTGACCTTTCATGTGTCAAATATGAAAGGAAAATAATGTGATTCAATATATAGATTGATGCCAAGGTTTGATGGGTATGATCATTGGATGGGGGATGCAGATGTTGGAGTATTTTCAAATTTCATGGAAAAGTATCAATTTGATGATGAACACATGTGAATGATATTTTTTGTTAGGTCAATAGATGGAAAGGAAAAAAAGATGGTATGTTGGTTTCCATGAGCATTCTTTTGCTTCATGGAATCATCTTATGTTGCATTTGGAGAGGAATTCACTTTGGACCCTGCCTTGGTATATTCTTTCAGCGATGGAATATTTCATTGATGTTGGGTATTAATGTGTTGCGAAATCACCAAGCTACAAGTTTGACCTGCCGGTGGAATCTACTGGGAGTATGTGGAGGCAGGCAGTAGAAAGAGGTCGCTTGGCAAGCAAGGAAAGCACCATCACTAATAGTGAACAGTCGTGGGAGGGCAAATGGGCCCTACAGGTGTAGAGTACATGCATGCCCTGCAAAACGGCTTGTGTATTTTTTAATTTTTTTATTTATGAATAATGCAAAAAAAATTATTAAAAAACATAAAGAAAAAAATTATGGAAACCCTCTTACCAAGCGCAAGCCGACTGGAGGTTATACATAGCCATATGGCCATATGAAATTCCATAAAAATTCTTGGCTCTTTAAAAAAAATCAATTTTTCATATTCAACGAAACGAAAGGGATCCTTAGGTTTTTGGTCATTGTGGACTCAACGGTGATGTCTATTTCGCTCCAAGATGAACTGAATTTTCCCTTGAGACCAAATCTGTCAAATTTTGGATAGGAAGCTATAGATTTGGTGCTTTTGTACCATGTTGAAGTTGATAGTTAACCTCACATCTCCCATAATCACCTGCAACCAAAACGTTTATCACAAATGAGAGATTAAAGCAATGATTATGTCCATGTAACCTTGAGAAGAGAATTGATCCACACAAACATCTAATATGCTTTTGTATTGAATAATGAATGTGAATTATTACAAAGTACAATAATGGATGCTTATAAAAGAAAAAGTGCAAACCCTAGATGATGATTTGATTAGATTGTGACAAGTGTCATAATTCTATGCAATGAGACAACTTGACCTATAAATATCCCAAACTGATAATAATAAAAGCACTTCTATGTTTAGCTTAAATAATTAAGTAATAAGGGACCTAATAATTAATTAATGATTATATTAATTATTAATTGATGTTCATAATTACTCCAACAATCTATACCTTTTTTGGTATGTTCTCTTTCCTTTTTATATGCACCCTTACTTCTCTATGCAAATGTTATTATTTCTTTTTTGAATTTCCTTTCTATCTCTCATTTCAAAATTCATTATTTTCTATATTATCTTTTTTCTCCTATTTTTTATGATGTTTTATTCTCCTTCATGCATTGTTCTATGTTGCTCATAACTACTATAACCCTTATGCTACTTACCGTTCCACTCTATGTTATTTTCCTTTCTACTTCTCTTGGGTGCATTATATTCTTCTTAGCTCTTGCTCATGATGCTATACTAATTTAATCTAACCTTATTTCTTCCACTAGTATAGCTTTGTGTTTCTTGCATTCCTTCTACATGTCATATTTCCTCCTATCATATGTTCCTTTCTACTACTCAAGCTATGCCACTTTCTATATTTTGTACAATGATCTGCATGTTCCTCTCTTACTTTATTCTATGTTATATTATTTTCACTGATTCATATACTAGTTCCCTTTCTCTCATACCTCTTTTTTTTATTCCCCTATTCTTATGCATGTTACAATCCTATTACTTCCAAAATATAGTGTTATTTTTCTTCTCCATGGGGAAACTCTTTGATTCTCTCATGGGAGGCACCGCCTTAGACTATGATGCCATTTCAAATAATACACCACACTTTGTATTTTATGAGGTTTATTATTAATTCACTTGTAAAAATCAATACTTCTCTTTAAATAAATATATTTTATTCATTTCCATAGGGTAAACATTAGTTACAGTTACTATTGGTAACACATACCTTATTGTTCCCCCTTCTCTCTACTTTGCTATGTTCCTATTTACACCTTGGAAGCTGTTAATTCCTCTTCTACTTCCTTCCTTAAATTTAGTTCATATTCTCTTTGTCAATGTATTTAAGGGGGTATACCTTGTGCTAGTCTACCAATATACTTAGAGTGACCATGTTTCCATTTTATTTGGGCCTAGCCTAGCCTCTTTGATTAATTACTTTTTCACAACTTTTATTCATTATCCAAATTCATTTGAGCATGGCTTGATCCCATTTTATTTACAATGTTTTGACCACAACCATTACCTAAGTTGTCCAAGTTATTTTTGGCCTACCATGTCCTCCTCATTTTCCAGGTTTCTCCTTCACAACCAAATCCATGCAAAGTTGGTTTCTTCAATTACATGACTTGTTTTCATCTCTCATGTGGCCTCATACTTCCCACTTCTACTCTATATGCTCCTTCATGTATCTCATGTTCTATTCCTTTCCTTTGAAGATATTTCAATAGATAAACATGTCATATATTATAAGTGTATAATTTCCTTTAAAAAATCTTCATTATATTTCTTATTAGCATGAATCATGTTGAAGAAGGCAACTATGTTCCAAATGCATTTTAGGTTTCAAGTTTATGCCAAAATGAAGGAAAATATAAAGAGAAGATAAATGGCACAATTTTTTACATAATTTTCACAATTTATTTTGTATTTCAGTTATATTTATGTAATATATTTGCATTATCATACTTTGTTACATATTTCTACAAGCTTGCTAAAGTGGGGTCAAAGCGTAAGGTTGAATATTGTATACTTCACACTTTTCATCTTATGCTTATGCACTCATTTTGATGTCCACTCTTGTAGTCATGTTTAAGGTTAGCCCATTGAAGAAACAAAAAATATTATTGGTATGCAATGCACACATGATCAAACCTTAATTTATTTAGCTTGCCCCAAAATATTGGAGGCCTAGTGGATGAAAGACACTGACACCATCAAATGCTAATGTCCATGTTTAAATTCAAATATTTAGCCCCACCATCCATTAAAAGCCTAACCCCAATAATTCCTCAGTATGTTTTCTAGTGGATAACTATCTAGGAGTTTTTATAAACTTTCCACCACTCTCACTTTGAAGGGTTCACTTTCTATCTTATAGGTTTATGTTCCACACTCTCCAACCATCTACTCAAAGCCTATGGCGCCACGACCACCAACTTCAATTAATCCCTAGAGTAAAACCTAGAAAGGTGGCCCTCCTATCCATTGGTGTAGCATAGTCTAATTATTTGAACCAACACAATATATAGTCTACTTGAATGCTAATAGATTGAGTCATTGAGGCTAGGCTAACCACTTCTAGCCTATAATTGAGACCCAAAATCCCTCTAACACTACCTCTACTTCTAAGAGCAAGATGGAACACCATTCCTAACTAGATTGCAATACCTACTAAGGCTTATACCTCGTGTGTTGTCTATATTGTGGTTGAGGATCCCTAGAGGGTGTAGTAGAAATCCTAAAAATCCCCTTGGATTGGGGATGAGATCCATAAACCTAGAACCTACTTGTTACAAAACAACTATGTGAGACCTAACTACCCTCCATGGCCTTTTTCCAAATTCTAAGTGCTAATATATGCACAACACCTACAATTAAGAATTCAGCCCTCTTATAAACTTACTAAAAAGAAAATTATCATAAATGTAGCCTATATGCCACTTCATCTAGAAGAAGCAACTCTCATATTGAGAAATTGGCATTCCAAGCTACTAGAGCTCCTAAAACTCATCAGCATGGTGCTACCTACATTTATGTGAATGATAACATGCATAAAACCTCTCATAAAAAGTCTCCCATGTGATAGTTGAGATATCCAAATTCTACCTTTGTTCCTCCTAGTCCCATGAAGTATAAGCAAAATCATCAGGCTACATGATGATGACAAAGTGAGCCTTTATGTTTTTGATAAAGGGATAAACAAATTTTGAAGGGATCTGGAACCCTTCAACAAAAAGAGCAAGGCTGCAGAAAAAGACAGCAAGCAGCCAGCAAAAAAGATCAGCTCCACAACAAGACCAATCAAGATTTACAATTTACACTTTTCTTGTGGGAGCAAAGAATCATGTCGAAAGAAGGCTTAGAGGATTTAACTTTTTTTCCTTTAACTGTGATCCAACCTTCTTCCACTTGCGCCGCTTTACCATGCCAAACCAGCTCACTACTTTCATGAGTATGAAAGCCAACAGCTAGTGAATTTGGAGATTCATCTAGAAACCTTTGCGCAGATAAAGACTTCACAGAAGAACCACCAAAAAGGGAAGTTGAAGCACAATCACCTGAAGTGGCAGACTTAGACTCAATAGGGGAGGCCCTAGCGTCCCCGCCAGTTACGAAAGGAGAGGGCGTCCCAAGACCCAGAGATTCGGAAGCAACCATATATGAAAAACTCTTATTCTGATCAGCTTTCTTCTCAACCGTATAATGTTGTTGAGAGGCACCTTTCCACCAAGTAGTTGTCTTAGTTTTTTTCTCAAATCCGCAATGCGCAGCCGCATGTCCAGTATTGAAGCATCGTCTACATCAGAAGGGAATCCCTTCATAATCCAAAGATTGGACCCAAGAGCCTTTAGAAGATTTAAGAAGGACTTCAGCAGGCAGTCCTTTTGAAACATTTATTTCGACCAGAATGCGAGCATAGGTGGAATGAAGAATGTTAGAATATTCATCATCCACCATCAAGAAATCACCAAGGGCATCACCCACTTCCTCCAGAAGAGAGTCATGCCAAAGGTGAAGGGGGAGATTGGGCAATCTAACCCAAATCGGGAATTTATTAGAAATTTCAGAAATAGGGTTGAAATCAAAATGCCTTTATGTTGATCGTATATGGTTGTATAGTAAAACAATGACCAAGATCTAACAACAAAGAATTTTCCTTAGCTCCCTGAATGGAACCCTCAAATATTGGTGGATGAATTCAAAGAGGGTCCCTCATGTGACTTATTGACACATTGAGATCACCACCCACTTGCTTAGCCTCCTAATGAGGCTTCTCCTACTTGAGTCATTCCTTCACCCTAAACCACGTGGACTTAGAATTCTCCCTCTCAAAACTATCTCTCACCATTCCCTTGGGTTAATTGAGAACTAAATTCTCATGTTTCATCATACCTATGTGGAAACTTCTTTAACATCTCTTGTAGCAATCCCATTATTTTATATGTAGCAGTACCTTCTTCAAGCTCAACACATTGCACCACAGGTGACTCGACACTTTGGATCTCTAGAGATTTTGGTCAAGTTTATAATGACCTACCTTATGATTGTAATAGTTCCTAGGATGAATTCCCCTTCACAAGAAAATTGCATGGGTTAGAACATACACATTAATCAAATCAAATAAATAGAAATCCATACAAAATACAAATAACCACAACTCAAAGCTCCCAATGCCACAACATGGGATCTAATACTAAACGGTATACCTCAAGCCTTCATCTAAGGCATTAGCATTGAAAGAACAAATTGCCATGATATAAATGCAACAACATGTCACATTGCACACCTATGCACTTGAGATGCCACCCCACTATGTATTGAACCGCAAGGCATTCAAAAGCAGTTCACTTAAAATGATGACACATATGGAGTTCTTAACCTTGTCATATGACATCACCATGATGACCATACAAATAGATAGAGTTTTCTCTCCAATAGCAGTTATGTTTGAGCACTAGACAATGATCTCATTCTCTCGTGAGCACAAGGATTAGAATGATAGCAGCACATCACCTCATTACATAATGAACATCCACAAGGACATGGAAATGACATCAAAACACAAGGATTACCTACTCATGAATTAGGTCAATCAACATATCCAAGAACTCATTCAATCAAATAAGTTACAAAAGAAAAGTACCCCTTAATTTTCTAAATAAATCTCTCACAAAAAATTTAAAGCACTTTTTGATAGGGTCAAGGTTGCCCCAAGAGGTCAAGACCACCCAATAGCTGCCTTTTCTCAATTTCAAGCTCTATTTTAATGATCTTTCAATCTAGTTTGCTATTAGATACTTCTATTAGTCACAAGGAACCATGCATGATAATAAAAAAAATAGTCTTATTAGGTTAAATGATTCTAATTTGATCATTTTATCTTTTTCGAATGAATCATGACCACTAGGTTTGAATGTTTTTTACAGATGCTTTGTAGATCAAGACTTGAAATCTCATGGGATGCTTCATCCTAGTGTTAGCACTAATCACTATTAATTTAAGAAGTTTTTCATTACATCTACTAGGTGAAATGTTTTCAATTCTTCAACTTACACTCTTTATCATTCGTGTTTATTAGGACCCCTTGAATTGTACTATAAATTACATGTCATGTATTGGTCACTAGCAAGTGAACAATTTTGAGTTAGGACACTTTATTAAGAAGAACCCTAGCAAATTTCAAGTTTATACCTTTTATCTAGTCAAGGCTCACCCCCTAGACAATGGTGTTATAGTGATTGTTAGAACTGGTCAATGCTATCAAGTAGGTCATTTGTGTAGGGAACCCTTGTCCTTTTGCTTTAAAAACTCCCAAATTTTGTAGGTATTATCAAGAGTTTATTATACACAAATTTCATTTCGATCACTTTATCCCAAAGGTGCATTTGAACCCACTTATTCAATATCCTTAATTCCAATACTTCGTCAATTTGTTGTTTACTGATTTCCATGACAATTTGTTGTCTAATGATTTACAAATCTTGTATCTGTGAAGTTTGCATAGTTTGTCTAATTTCATGTCTAGTTGACAATCCCAAATCTTTTGGTTGTAAAATATAGTTAGGCTAGTTGGAGATAGCCTTGGGTTATTTTAATGAGCATATTGTTTGCACACACAACCATGCACGAAAAAGAACTTACCTTTAACCCCTAACACGATAAAAAGGTTCGCTTTTTAAGTTTTTTCATTTGGTGAAATTGACTAATCCAACAATCTTAGTCATCCAAGAGAGTCCATGATATTTTCACCTTCATTGGAAGAGCCTGACGGATCCAACTAATTTATCCTTGTTTTAGATGCATGATAGTTGTTTATATGCTTGTCTATTCTTTTATGATCAAGCTAGTTCAAGCCCCCATGCCATCTTTCAATAGGGTGAAACATTATCCGACTAGAGCCATTCTCCATTGTAGTCCATGTTCAAACCCCTAATGACCAAATCATCTTACTCATTAACATCAACCAATGATACTACTTCCTTTTTCCCTATAGTAGAGAGTTTGTCTCTGAAATCCTAGGTAGACCTATAGAACCAAGTTAAAATTATAACACAACTTCAACAAGTTAAGAATACAATTAATTCTAGTGATTCCTCAATTCCCATTGATTTGATAGATTCTCTACGAAATTTCATCTTAACCAACCTAATTGACCTAGAGATGTTGGAAAACATAGGATACATTGTGTATGCAAATGCACCCTTTAAAAATATTTTCTAATCTCGTAAGACCACTACACCTAGTATTGCTCCTATTAATGTCACATCAATTTCTAACACCATCACATCCAGTGTACCTTCCACAACCATCCAATTCCTTCTTCAACCTAATACCCCATTGTTCACATTTCTTTCGATTCCATTCTTTGTCAAGCCCTCTTCCACTTCACCCATTCCTCCAAATCCACATCCCAACATATTCCTTCCTATACCCAAATTCACCTAACTATCACTAAATCCTTTCCCATCCCAACTATCATGACTTCTCCTTGCACCACCACCTCATCCCTTTGCATATTCTACCACTCTCACACTTTCCTCCTTCTCACCTAATGTACACATCTCCACCATTTTCCCATCCTTTACCTATCCCTATCAATACCAACCACATTTAACTAATCAAAATATTCCCCATATTCCTCATCCCATCATAATCCAAAATATTCCATTCTACCATTATCATCCACCCCTAATTTTTCCATGTCACAAGTCCTACGTCAACTCCAATAGGAGCAATGAAAACTAGATGCATACTAACCAATTTAAGGGAAAACACATTGGATCTATTCCATAACCCCTTGTCCTCTGAAATCCTTGCACATCCATTCATACCCAACTTCAAAAGCATTTAAGAAAATGAACAAATAACAATGTCAAGAAGAGATGCTAATTAATGACCTTTGTCAAGAATCGAAATCGGGCAGACTCTTTGCACCCAAATTAAATTTCAAAAACCTATAATCTAAATAATACCATAAAACCTCCCAAAACCAGAGCAATGTTTAGAGGCTAGCTCAATGGCTACATCTTCATCAGCTATACACAGCTTTGTCTTTATTATAATCTTTCTTTCTTTTCAAATTTTAGTTTTTTTTAATTCCTTCATGTTGGTTTGCGAGCAGTAATAATTGTAAATTTTATGAGTCCTTGCTGGTAGCCTTTCACCATAAGGGTCATAGCAAATGCCCCCTTGATTGTCTTCCACCCTGTCCAAAATAAAGAACTGTAAGTACAGAAAAAGGCTATAGTTTGGTTCAAGTTCCTTCATAAACAGTTTCGATCAATAAAAGAAGCATCTTTTTTAAGCCCATGTGTTTGCTTCTGGTGCATACAATGTATCTAAACTCTAGAGTAGCTTAAACACGTACAACCACACCCAAGAAACCTCCTCATTATTTTACTGAAGGGCGTGCATACATGGAGTTCTAACTTAGCTATGTCCTGTTCTTTAGTCTTTCTATGTGGATATTAGAAGATACTCACTTGAAAAGAAGAATGAAGCCATGGGCATTGTTATTGAGCTACAGAAGATTGATTTACCAGATTTAAGGAGACCCAGAACTCCTCTCCAGCTTAGGGCTGAGCTAATCACTGCTGGCCAAAAGGGAGTTACATTTTCTGACCAGTCTGCTGTCTTAATATCCTGTTGCACAAAGCTCATGTATTCAACCACATTTGTTGCTAGTAACTACTGCATTTCATCTCATTGTGAATTGTTTTAGTATAACTTTGCTAGTGTAGTATTTAGATCCTTGATTCAATTCACCTCTAGTGAGCAAGCTTGTGCAAGTTTCACATAATCTGCCCCAGAACACCAGGCTGGAAGATAATATGCACTACATATCTTGTCTAATAATTCCTGACATGAATTGAAAATAGTTTCGATTAGACAGCAATATGTAAAAGGCACAAACAATTATAAATTTGTTTGTCTTTTAAAGCGTTGAAAAACCTTACCAGTTCGCTTGGCTTGAGAGAGACTTCCCCGGGTGAGAGGTCTCTGTGGCACCATGTCACTATTATGATGGATCCACCAGGGGCTGCTACACGGACCAGCTCCCTCATAAACTGTTGAGCCCATAAATCAGAGGTGACAATTTAATATTTGCCATTAAAGACTTCAAGCTAAATCACAGACCATAAAGTTCTTTAGATTCTTGTGTGCGCTGCCAGGTGTGCATGATGGAGCAGTCCTAACCCATGACTGTTTCTTCTGATGTTGGTAGATAATTGATTTGCATTTAAAGCTACCATTTTGGTTGTGTTTTCTTTTAGCCATTTGGTTGATCTTGTCTAGTTCAATACTGAGCATTTTTCCCACCTCAGTTTTATTGAGAGCTGTGATTTTATTGTAAAATGTTGGATTTCATTTCTTTTTTTTATCTTATTTTGATGATGGATAATGGAGTGTGATCTAAAATGTTGACAAAAGAAAAAGCTTGCATAACTTAATCCAGAAACTGTCAAGCTAATGTTCTCGATCACACTTCATGACCCATCGTCTCGATTAACTAAATAAGAGCCAAAATACACCTTCCTTAAATATTTAGTTGGTGATAATGAGAGGACCTATTCTAATCTACCTTTTCTTTATCTGGCATGTGCTCTCCACTCTCCATTGACCACACCAGATCAAACTGTCCATCTGGGAAAGGCTGGTTCAATGCATCAGCAACTTGAAAATCAACCTGCAATTGAAAAGAAGAAATTATAATTAATATAAATAAATTAAACATTTGGTCACCTGGAGAACAATTCCCAGAGTGTGATCTTGAATATATATGAAAATCCTTCTGTAATTTTTTTCACTTACTACTTATATTTAATATAAATTAATGAATATTGTATGTAGAGGATTACCCACCCTATCTCCAAGGCCTGAAGCAAGAGTGAGAGCAGTAGCTCTGCCGGCCTGGATGGGACTGAGAGTGATGCCCTTTACATTTGCTCCGTACTTGGTTGCCAAATACCTTGAGCTCCCTCCAATGCCACATCCAACATCCACAACATTTCTTGGCCTCTGTGATTCGTTCTCTGAACTCCAACAAAATAAATGAATATAATAATTGTTATTTTTTACGAATGTTACTCATCATCAATAACTCTTTGCCTATGCTAGATCTTCATAACGGCTGACCCAGATTTTAATAAGACTGAACTTCTTTGTTCTATGAGAAACATTGAGCATTACAATTATGCAGATCTACAGAGTCTTCTCTAGAAGTAAATATTGTATGTTATTTAACAATGCTTTGTCTATGGTAGTCAAAGACTGTTTGTAGTAGCAACTGGAACATCTCAATTCAAATCCAAATTCTTCAATGAGCGTACAAGTCTACCTTCTGGTCTCCAATTTAGAATATATAGACCTTAACTAAAATTTCAAACATTAAACATGACCTTTTAATTCAAAATATCAATTACAAGGCCCTCCCTTTCCCAGTTGTCGGTGCTTTTCCACTAGCCACTTGGCTTCAGTCTACCCCCGCTCCAGGCGTAAGGTTTTGAGCTCAGCTTTTTGGTGGTAGAATTCTCTCCTCCGATACCGTTGATTCTGATGATGATGATGGCTTTATTCCGGATGCGCTCGTCCCTATTATGCCTTTGCCGACTGCCGACTGCTCCTGATGCTGTTTTGAAACCTTGTGTGCCTGCCGAGCATCCCTCCTCTGTTCTTGATCAGGCTGCTCCTTCGTTGGTTGATTCTGCCCCTCTTGTGTCAGACGTTCCTCTGGAACCAACTCCTATTGGACCTCGGCTTCCTACTTGTTCCAGGGTTGGCTATGCCGTCTCAGATTGCTTCTTCTCTGGTCAGGAGTCTTCAATCCTCTCCTGCTTGTTTGGTGCTCCGTTTCGGGTGACAGTTGTCCCCTCCTTTTTCACCCTGCTTCAAGGAGGATGATATTTTTATTCCATGGACAATTGTTTTTTCCCCTGCTTCAAGTATGATTGATAATTTTATTTCATAGACAAATGTTTAAAGGAGGATTGAAGGTCTTATTAATTTATTTTTTTATTTTTATGTAGCATTTTTGTTTTTACAGTACAGATTATAATAAATGATAGACTTCATTTCCAATATAATCATTTAACAATACTACTTCAACACGATTTGAATCTTGATGGCAAGAACAGAAAGACCACTTTTAAACCATCACACCATATCGACAATTATATATTTTACAATAAAAATAATTATTTAATTATATATTTTATAATAACAATAATAATATTTATTTTTCTAATAAATTCATTGAATTAGATATTCAAAATCATTATTCTTATTTAGCCCGTCTAAGTTGGCTTGGGCTGTGGGTTTGCTTCCCATAGGTCCCGGGTTCAACCCCGCTCTGGCTCTTGACCAATAGCCCTGTAACTACAAGATTGAAAAAAGAAGTATCACTTAAAAATATTTTTTGATATTAACTTGTGAATCATATCACTAAATATCATTGAACTTTATTATTTGGACAATTTGGAGACTTTGGAAGTTTAATGCCATGTGCCAGGTTGAAGTTTTATTAGTTTTGTATTTTTAATACAAAATAAATAATTTGAAATAAGTAAATATTAAAATACAAACATTAATTAATGATTTTTATATTTCATATTTTTTAAATTGAATAATAATATTAAAATAAATAATTTTATATTTAACATAATAGTAATTAGTAATTTTAATATTTAATATAATTACAATAAAAAATTAATAATGAAAACAATAGATAAGTGTGTGTATATATTAATATAATATATATATATGTAAATTAAATTAAATGAGAATTAATATAAATAGGCAAATTTCTATATATATGTATATGCGTAAATTTAAAATACATATATAGAAACAAGAAATATTCATATAATTCATATGCATGTATTTTAAGATATCTATATTAGTTATTTTACAAAATATATATATATATATGTAAATTAAATTAAATGAGAATTAATATAAATAGACAAATTTCAATATATATATATATATATTAAATTAAATAAGAATTAATATAAATAGACAAATTTCAATATATATATGCGTAAATTTAAAATACATATATAGAAACAAGAAATATCCATATAATTCATATGCATGTATTTTAAGATATCTATATTAGTTATTTACAAAAAAAAAAAACAAATCAAAGAAATTTGATGAAACAAAAAGAACAAATAAATAAATAAATCATAAAATTTCCAATAATAACTCATTCCTTTATAAAATAAAAAATAAAAAATAAAAAGAGAGGCCGACATTAGGTATCCATAGGGATAGCGTAGCGTACCAGAAAGTCCGGCGAAGGAGAGGGCTTGTTCGATCATGGTAATCTGAGCAGCCCTGTGATCAACATTTTGAGGATTGTGTAATGGATAGAAGCCGTGGTGCATGTGTTCCCCCCAAATGTCCTCCCACACGCTGGAAGACGCGTCGTAGAATTCAGCAATCCCTTCTCTCAGCTGCGCGCCACTGCGGCACTGAATCTCTCTTCTGCCATTGCGGGATTCGAACTGGAAATCATTCTTATTCTCCTCGGCTGCCCAACGCCAGTGTGTTGCCTTGGAGGACGAGAAGGGACGAACACTGCCGAGTTTCCCGCTGTCAATGCCATGGCTGCAAACTTACACTAAACTTAGCACCTTCCGTCATCTTAACATCACGAGATTCATCTAGGGTTCTATATTAAGTACTTAGGTTTCTAATTTTAGGTTAGCATCCCAATTTCCCCACTCCTTTTGAAGCACGCATCTCGACTTGTGGCCAATTTGCTGGCCCTACATTAGTAATCTGGCAGCGTCTATGCAGCCAGTAACTGTATTTTCATTTAATTAATAAATACAGTTTAATCGTGCATTCTTTTGATTGCATAGAAAGTATTTATCTAGTAGTAATCAATATATAGGTGATTTTGATTGGGTTAATTTGTTGCCTCTAAATTTAGGAAATTATATATAGGAAAGATGACCAAAACGTTTATTAATATTTTGAAGGAAATTGATATATTTTGATTGAGTGATAGAATATTTTATTATTAATATATAAATAAACAAATATCAATAAATATATAAGTAGTTTAACAGAATATGTATTATTAATGCCTAAAGATATGTATAATTATTCATCATCTCATTAAAAATATAGAATAAGTGTATTAATGATATTAGGTTTTCACAGTTCATATTGTTGTTCAGTATTGCTTTTGGATTCAATTGTGTTGGAGTTTTTTGTGCATCAACATTTTGGATCACGCTCTGTGATCCATCATCAAGATGAAAGAGAGCAAGAGAAGAAATTTTGGATTTGATTGTGTTGGATCTTTTTGTGAATCAACGTTTTGGATCACACTCAGTGATCCATCATCAGGTAGAAAGATAGCAGGAGGAGAATTTCATCCTGATGATGGATCACGGAGTGTGATCTGAAACGTTGATGCACTAAAAGCTCCAACATAATCAAATCCAGAAGCAATACTAAACAAGAATAATTGTAGTTAAAATTTAGCTTCACATGAGACATAAGTCAATCTATACATATTTTTCCTCCATAAGCATTTATAAATTCATTATATGAATTTTGGAAATATCATGTTTTCAATTAGTCAATATTATTTATTAAAAATAAAAGATTACAAAATAAAATAAAATATTAAAATATATAATATGTTTTTCATCACATTAAATAGTTTGAGTTTACATAATCTTGCAACTCTTATTGTGATGTCCCAATATTAAGGCCTTGTTTAAATTAAAGATTTAAACATCATGGTGAAACAATGCAGTCAAATTGAATAATCGTATATTTAAAAAAATACTAATATATATATAAACATTGGCAATTTAAATATTATTATATGATATGAATATAAATACTATCAAATATTATCATTATCATAATTACAATCATTATGATATAATAAACTAAATATTATGAACCATTGTCGAGGGTCGACTCCCCTTAAAGAAGTGTTGAAAGTCTTTGAGAAACCAACCTCATAAAGTATTCACAAATACCCGATAGGTTGTGAATTACACTAAGCAACGAATCTCATTGGTATCAAAGTTGATAAAGGATATTACAAATTCCAGGAGCATATGTGCCTTAGAAATAGACTGATAAAGTAATAAAATATAGTCTTCCTATTATGGAAGGAATAGATGTGATTTGAAAAGATGACACAAATTCCAAGTTGAGACCCAATGAATTAGTCTGAAGAAGTAGTGATCATGAAGGTAGAGTAAATCATGCATTAGTTGATAAGTAGGAGGTATTTTCCACAGCATGTCAAATTATGATATTGCTATCAGGATTCAACCGTGTAGTTTCGAGTCAAACTCATTGACCCATGTTTCATGAGTAGTGGTTCACAAGAACCTACCTCTCATGCATTAGTTTTCAAAAGATGCGATCGGTTGGAAATACATCACCTTTTGAAAGGGACATAGCCCTTCATACCTTTATGAAGATACATATATATTTGATTGGCATATGGATGAGGGATATGGAAGGAACACACTTTATGAGAGTAGTCGATGATAGTAGCAAACTAAGAGGTCATCGTTGGGGAATTGATTTGGGGAATTAAAGATATATCATATACAATAGATATAGTGCTCTTTTAGAGTCTTGATCTGAAGGAATGGGGAATAAAAATAAATAAAAAATTTGTAATATATTTCTAAGTACACTAGCAGACATGATATGGGAAAAAGGAATTAAAAGCTAAGAAATACAACAGACTAGAATTATAGAATGAAAAAACAAATAAAATCTGATCATCGTGGCTGGAAAGGAGGCTTCTGCAGATCAGATAAGAGTCAGATAAGTGTTTTATAAATTCATATAATAATTTTGATAAATATATTAAGGATACAAGTAAGTAATTATGTATTTAAATAAGTACTTATGAACGAAGGATTTAAATATGATGAATTAATATTATAAGCATATATATATATATATAAGAAATTATTATAAATTGACAAATACAAACAATGATGTATATACATTTATATAAGACATATAGATATTATTTATGATTGTCTAATACGGTTATACACATATATATATGCATTATTCTTGATTATGCAATAATGATGCTTGTAGCAATTATTGAGCCTTATAGGTAATAATGACTCTTTAATAAAATCATCGTGTGGAGAGAAGAAGATACAGGGAACATGTCTCTGAAGTGATCAAATACAAAGCGATAGTCTGAGGTAAGTACCCTCAACCGACTGGATAACATTGAGGGTTATATAATTGAATTTGAATTATTATGGACAGTGGGTTACAATATAATGACTAACCCATATCATGTTAGATTAAATATCAATGAATGTTCACAAACACTCTCTAACATGTGATTTGGTCAATTCAATTAACTATAATATGATAAGTGAGTGCATAAGAGAGATGAAATGACACGTTTGCAATCAATAGATATATAATCAATATATTAAGTTTCATCTATACTGTGTAAGTGAATGACAATTCCACATCTAAAGATAAATGGATATTATTTATCAATGTCCCAATAATGATGCTTATAGAAATTATTGTTTCTCATAAGCTATTATGATTCTTACTTCAAGAACGGATTCTGGCTAAGTCCCTTTTGCTAGTACCCACTAAGGATAGGAAGTTTGTGGAGGGAAAGGCGGGTAATTTGGTCACATGATGGATGGTCCCAAGATGGGTGAAAAACCTTGAGGGAGTCCACTTGGAGATTGTTCGCACATCCTTGGCACAGTAATTCTACCATCCTTCGATGAGGTTAGGAAAGAGGAAAGGACAAAGATCTATTCAGCTCAAGAGTAATAAGTTATATCAGACTATGATGTGTTTTATGCACTAGATAATAATGCATCTGCTTATTCTTAAAATATTCAGTCTAAAATTATATAATTTAATCTTGATCAAGGAATTATGTGTATTTGTTGGTAATGCATGATGTTTGCAGGTCCTCAAGGCAAGTTACATGTGCAAAATTAATTGTTTGGTGAATTCAAATTCTTGTTCCTAACTTGTGCATATTTTGTTTCTAGGACAGGTTAGACTGAGTTTAATAAGGGGACATTACAATTGGTATCAGAGCATGTTCCTACCATCCTGTGTATACTATGTGTGTCTTACATGTATTCAAGTGTATACTTTGAGATAATTTATGTGTATTCAAGTGTATTCAAAGGTTTAATTTGTGACTTATATGTATGCACTTTATAACATATGTTCATGTGAATACTTTTTGTATTACGTGTATTCGTGTGTATGCTTCATACTCATGTGTATACTTGATGACCTTGGGATGGAGGATGGGTCCACGGTGTAGTATGTGATGCACCGAATCCCCTTCCCAATTGTCTAATGGTATACTTCATTCGAGTGTATTTGTATTTGAGTGTATACTCTATGACTTGTATTTGTATTTGAGTGTATACTCTATGACTTGTATTTGTATTTGAGTGTATACTCTATGACTTGTGATTGTATTGAGTGTATACTCTATGACCTTGTATTTATATTTGAGTGCATACTCTGACTTGTATTTGAATTCAAGATGTATTTGTATTTGAGTGTATACTCTATGACTTGTATATGTATTCGAGTACATCCTCTATGACTTGTTTTTGTATACTTGGTGACTTTGTATTCAAGAGTATGTATTTGAGTGTATACGCTATGACTTGGTATACTCTGTGACGTCATGATTTATATGTATTCAAGTGTAATCAGGTGTATACCTTGTGGCTTATGAGTATATGTGTATTCATGTGGCTTATGTATTTAAGTGTATACTTACATGCATGCTTTGTGACTTGATGTACTTATACCTCATGTATATGCTTCATGCTCCATACTTTATGCCTTATAAATATTCAATATGCGACATACCCTATGTGATTCATGCTTTGTGTGTCCATGTGTATTCATGTTTTACATGTATGATTTGTGCCAAGTATATGTTCCACATATATTCGTGTGTATGAATCATGTCTTATGTATTCATGTCTTCATTAAATGCCTCTACTCTTTGTGTTTAGATACATGATTTCTACCTTACGTATATGTTTCATGTGTATGGATATATATACTTCCTGCTTTACCTACCTTATGATGTTTTTGTTTCATGGTATATATGGATGTGCTTAGCATCTTACTTGTCCACTTCATGACTAATGTACTCTAATATATGACTATTCCATTATTAAATGTATACTTTGTGTTTGCATAATCCATGCCTTATGTAATGACTAAATGCTTCTCGCTCTATGTGTGTAATTCTTATATGTATACTTCATGACCCCGTGAAGTAGTGTACTACTACTTAAATCAGATGTCTTACAATACTCCATGTATAGATTTCATGATTTTATGATATGCTTCACTTCTTCTGTATATTCAAATGTTTGCTTATGTCTTAAATGTTTTCAACATATTCACTCCATGAATACTCTCCTCACATGTATGTTGATGTTTGATTCACACCTCACGTGTATTTGAATGCAATTCAAGACCTACATGTATAGATGTTTATGACACTTTCCTTTTGTATTCAAGTGAATGATCCATGCCTTGAGTGATTGCTCCATGCCTTATGTATTACGCGCACTTTGTGAATTATGCGCATGCTTCATGCTTTATGTGTACGTGCATATTGTGTGTGTATACTTTGTATGCTTCATGCTCTGTGTATCAAGTGTATGATATATGTTTCGTGTATACTTGTGAATTACATAGTATGTCCATGCTTCATATACTTTTGTATTATGTGTATGTTCCATACTCCATGTATTAAGCGTATAAGCTCTGTGTATGCTTCATGTACTATGTGCTTTGTGTTTTACTCCATATATCACATGTACAATTCATGCTTCACATATATTTGTGTGTATATACTTCGCATATTTTGTGTACCTATGTATATGTTTCATACGTGTATACTTTATGTATCACGTATACTTATGTGTATGATTCATGCCTCACATGTATTCAAGGGTATACTTCATGTCTTACATATCACATATACATCATATATATTACATGTACATAGCTATGTGTTTCGTCAAAAGGCTCACTCCATGTGTGTATTAATATTACCTTACTCTTAAAATCTATAAAAATGCAAAAACCTTCTGTCAAACCCTTCTTGGGTTGTAACTAATAAGACACCCTCAAACTTGAGGTGAAAAGGGGAGAGCATTTCATCCAAGGTTGAATTTTGGGATCAAAGTTCAAGATGTTTGTTGGGTCCCTCTCTCTAAGGATAAGAGAAAACTTATCATTAGTTACCAACGCTTGTTAATGTGAGATATTAGAAATACAAACACATAATCTGAAAGAATATTTGTCATTTAGGACACACCATCAACCTTATGTTCTTAAAGGAAAATGAAGTTGATACTAACAACAATTCTTTGAGGAGATCAATGCTTTTAGAGGTATCATAATTATAATTGCTTGAGGACAAGCAATTTTGGGTGGGGTGGACTGTGATGTCCCAATATTAAGGCCTTGTTTAAATTAAAGATTTAAACATCACGGTGAAACAATGCAGTCAAATTGAATAATCGTATATTTAAAAATAATAATAATATATATATAAATGTTGGAAATTAAAATATTATATATATAAATAATATATATATATAAATAATCGTAAATAATATCTATATGTCTTATATAAATGTATATACATCATTGTTTCTATTTGTCAATTTATAATAGTTTCTTATATATATATATATACTTATAATATTAATTTTGGATTTGATTATGGTGGATCTTTAGATAGGCGAACCTACTTGACACAGAGGCGAATCCGTAGGCCTTTAGATAGGCAAACCTGCTTGACACAAAGGTGAATCCGTAGGCCTTTAGATAGGAAAACCTACTTGAAACAAAGGCGAATCCGTAGGCCTTTAGATAGGCGATCCCATCACCTAGAGGGGTGAACTTGTCACACACAGAGGCGAATGTGCTTCCCATACAAAACTCTTGAGAGTTAATGCTGAAAAGATGAAAAGGATAATGTTGAGGATAGATCTTAAATCTTATACAAACTCTATTTTGTTATTATCATGCATGGTTCCTTGGGACTAATAGAAGTATCTAATAGCAAACTAGATTGAAAGATCATTAAAATAGAGCTTGAAATTGAGAATTTAAGGCAACCATTGGGCGATCTTGACCTCTTGGGGCAGCCTTGACCCCATCAAAAAGTGCTTTAAATTTTTTGTGAGATATTTATTTAGAAAATTAAAGGGGCACTTTTCTTTTGTAACTTATTATGAAACTTTACAAAAATTTCTAAAACTACCTACAAGTACAATTTTGTGAAAAAAAACCTTACAAAAACAAGGTTAAGAAGAGGACCTCATATGTCCTCTGAAGCACATGTGGACAAGGACCTCCTTTATGAGGAGATCTTGTCCCTCCCCAAGGTACAACCTAGTACCTCCATGTCACCTCCACATCAACCTCTCTTTTACACATCATCTGCCACATTTTTTTATAATCTTGTAACTAAAAAATACCCAATCTCCCTCCTCAAAATACCTCTCACTATGATGTTGATCTACTTGTTGTTTCATCTAATTTTGAGCAATAAATAATTCATCCTTAAGGATTTGTAACATTTCTAAAGAAAATATCATTTCTTTCAAGTAATGTACAATTCATTTCTATTTTGAAGACCTTAGCTCCAAAATATTGAAGTACCTTATGATAAAAATAAAATTTAAGGCTCATCATTTGATGCATAAAACACATATATTACTAATTTAAATTATAGAATTTAACTATTAATACCCAAGTTTCAAAATGAAATTAGAGATTGTTTTGATTTATGCACAACACTACATACATCTTTGAAATATTTTTAAAACATCAATATTGTTAGCATTTTGTACATGTGTATGGAATTATTTTTTATGATTTTGTTTTGAATGTTCATACAAATTTAAGGGCACCCCCATAAATTTGAAATGGTCTTCCTATCCCTATCCACATATGACATATAGTCAATTTAATCAATTTTAGTGATTCCTCTCACAAAATAAAAATTGAGATAACCCTAATTACTTTAAAGATTCAAGTTTTTGAAAAACATTTACGTATTCTAAATATGTCAAGTTTTTGGCTAAGTTTAACCAAGTTTTATGTATCTTATTTCAATTTTACCCATCTCACAAGTTATTTGCAAAATTTGAATCCCCATCTACTTTTTCATCCAAATCCAATTTACTTAGTTAAAAGTTTAGAGTGTAGTGTTTTATCAAGGCCTAGCCTTTCCATTAGGTCAATTTGGCATTTGAGACCCTCCTTGTGAGAAGGCAAGGATTTTTTATCACTTTCAACTCATATAATGATATTTGTACATATATTTTAACCTTGTGACAAGGTTAAGGTGTGTACCAAGCTATTGAAAATCCACCTACATTCTTGCAAGTAATCCCTACAAATGCATTTTATTGATGTGTTTATTTCCCAGCAGTTAATTTATTTTCCTTACCTCTAAGTGTTTTCCTACACTTTTATTGTTGTTAAGACAATAAAGTGATTTGTCATCGAGATAAAGGATGCGGTGTCCTTCCCAAAGGGTGGAACACTTCCACTTTGGTGCATCCTCCATCTTTTGGTTGAGCTCTACCTGCTGATTTTCCCACCCACATCCTCCTAGTCTCATATAAACCTACCACCAGTTTGTATTTGTGACTTTGTATCTTTACTTCAAGTTTCAATGTACTCTTTATCATATCGACATCATAATCTCTCGCATTCCTCGGGTTTGAATTCTGCGTTTTTCCAAATTAACTTTGATTTTCTCTTTAAAAGTTCTTTGGGTTATTCAATCTATTTCAAATTTCTAACATCGTATCAGAGCTTTTGTTTTGAGAAATCTAATTTCATAGATTCCTAAGTTGAGAGATTGAGTTTTCTCGTAAGATCTTGTAAATTCCATGTATGCTCTTCTCTTGTGTTTTGAATGATCTGGAGAATCAAAAAGGGTTTGCAAAGATCTAATAGCCTCTTCATATTGCACATGTTTTTTGTGAGATCTGAGGATTGTAACATTTTTGGTTATACTGGTAGCATTTTTTACTGTTCCAATGCAAACCCAGGAGGCTCGAGAAAGTCAAGATTGGATTTTGTTTCATCAAAATTGGAGATCATTTGACAAAGTTGCAAATGGGGGTTTGAAGCTCAGATCTAGTGAACAAGTTTTCCAGGAGCATTTTCAACCCAAACGGACCTTACTATTGCTTTCATAAGGCTGAGGAGAGGAATTTTGACATAAAATTTACTTATACTTGGTAAAAGTTATTTCCAAGGCAAAAAAAATTCCAAAAGGGTCGTACGGCACCCCAGCAGTAGGTCATACGATTTTTTATTAAAAAAACGTGAAAAATTACAAGATTAATTTGGCAATCTTTTGAAAAAATTTAAAAAACAAATTAAAAAAAATTATTAGCATTGTGGTAAGTGTTTAGCACTTAGCGCTAAGGGATTTGGAGCCCGCAACATAAATTTTCCTGCAAAGCTCAAAGCATGTGGAGTGTAATAACCACCAGGCAGGCAGTTAAAACCATACCCGCCCGTGATTTTATAAAGTCGCTAGCTTTTTTAAAAATTGTGTGGTGTATTATTAAGCCGCCAGCATTAAATTCACCACCTGACATTAACAATAACTACAAGCCATCAATTTTAAACCGTCGCTTCATCTCTACTAGTTTGTTGCCCAGTGGCCACCAAGGCTCCCCCTATAGGCCAAATTGGGCCTTTTTTTTCAAATTTGCATACTTTTTGCCACAATGTCCATTTTTCAAAAATGATATATCACCATAAAGATGGAGACGAGGACTTTCCATCCACAAAAGTATTGAAAATATTTTTGCCTTTTATACCAGATATTTCAAGTTGAAATTATTTGTGCCAATTTCTTCAACAAACCATAACTTTCACCCCAGTGCTTTGATTTTTGAAAATAAATAGGCGTTGGAAAGGTGGTGAAGAGCACTACACAAGTATAAGGCTATTTTTCTAAATTTTGGCTTAGGTTTATATTGTATCAAAAAATTTAATTTTGGCTATTTTGAGATTACTGAGCATTGTATCTTGGAAAAGGCTTTGTAATCTCACTGAACTATAAAGTGTCAACCTTATAATATTTGGGGGGGTGATTTTTGATACTAGTGAAAAGGGTGGGGGTGTTCTTGGCATTCTTGCACGTTCACTTTCTTTCTGCATTTCTTCATCATGAGTTCAACAATGGTTCCTACTCTAACTGCATACAACTATTTTGAGTGGAAATTACAAATGCATATTCACTTAAGAGGTATTGGTTTGTATAGAATAACAATGGGACTAAAAATTGAACTAGCCAAAGATGAAGAAAAAGTGTGAGTTTTTTAACAAATGTGATAAACCATATGGAGCATTGTGTTTGTTTGTATCTCCTAGTCTATTCTTTCATATTAAATCTTGGAATACTCCAACTAAAATGTGGAGAAGGCTAGAATCTCTTTTTGGCACTCAAGATTCTATGAGAGGTCATATGTTGGAGAATGAACTAATTAGTTTAAATCTAGGCAACTTCAACGCAATTTAGGATTTCTTCACCAAATTCAATTCATTAAGGCTACAACTACAAAAATGTAGAATTACTAAGAAAGTTGAACAACTAATTCTAAGTATACTCTCGAAGCTAAGTTCTAAGTATTCGGTATTTGTTTCCACCTTTTATGCTACTAAGGATGCACTTGGGTCTCAATTCAAAATGCCATATTTGGATGATTTTTCTACTTCTCTCACATGTGAGCGGGATGAGCTAATTCAAATGGGCACTCTTAAGTATTCTAAGTCACATTCCTTGGCTTCCAACCTTGGCATAAATGAATAAAGAGTATAAATTAGTAATAAGGATAAGAAACAAAAGAATAAAAAAGAGAAGAAGAATGAAAAATCAGCTACTCCAAAAGCAACAAATGAGATCTCATCTTCATAAGGTGACAAGCCTAAGAAAGAGAGGGTCAAATGTGACTTGTAAGAAATTGGACATGATGAGCACAAATGTCTGAAGAAACAAGTTGATCACTTAATGCACATTTTTGAGAAGAATAATCTCAGTGTTTCTGATTCCATCAAATAGACTTCGGAAGAGGGTTCTCACAAGGCCAAAGACAACAACAAAGGGAAAGGAAAGGGCAAGGCCCTTTTAATAGTTGCTTCTCCACTATCCACATAGGTTCTTGATTCGAGTGCTTCACACCACATGGCTTCAACTGAGGATGAACTTGAATCTTTGGAGCCATGCTCTATACCTTCTATTTTGATGGGTGATGAAACTCTAGTTGAGGTGTGTAGGAGAGGGTTTGTTGATACGGGGGATGGCATATTTCAGGATGTTCTTTGTGTGCCCTCATTATCAACTAATCTCCTATTGATCTATCAAATCACTCACACGTGTATAGGAAAGCAAGTTGAGTTTACTTTTGATTTAGTGGTGATTTGTGAGATGCACAATGATTCTACAATTGCAATTGGGAGAGGAGATCATTAGTTTATTCTTTATTTTTTCTCACTTTGTTCTTGATCCACCTTCAATTGTTCTACTCTCATTCAGATGATGTGAGTAATTTGTGGCATCAGTGGTTCAGCCACTTGAACTACCACTACTTATAGCAGCTCAAAACTAATAGGACATGGTTACAATATTGACTACAATTCACTTTTCTAAATGTGTTTGTCATGGTTGCATTCTTGGAAAGCATCCTGAAGAGAATTTTGACAAAGGTAAAGCTTGGAGAGCCTCACATATTTTGGAGTTGATACATAGTGATTTGGCAGGGCCATTTCCACACCCTTCTTTTAGTAGATCCTGATATGTTTTGATATTCATTGATGATTTTTCCAAGTACACTCTTGTGTACTTTCTCAAACTAAATTTTGAAGTCTTTGATTCATTCTTGGAGTACAAGGCTTTTCTAGAGAAACAAACTAGAAAATCTATCAAAGTTTTCGTACATATAATGGGGGGGAATATTTCAACCATAGGTCAGGAAGTACTGTGCCCTGTGAGGGGAAAAGTATTGATTTGGTAAAGATAGCTTCCTGGTGGCCCTGGAAAGCAAAATGGAGTTATGCACGAAACAATTCTTGTCTTGAAAGAGATGGTTGAAATCGTACGATCTTACTCAAGTCTTTGGCACCTTTGGTGAAGTCATTAATCGTGGTATCCGCATCCTTATTCTCACAAATATTCAAGGGGTAAATCTTCAAGCTGGACCAATTGAAAACCATTAGTTAAGCACTTTCGAGTGTTTGGCTCTAGTGCATGGACCACATTCCAATAGAGAAACACAAGGCTATGGATCTGAAGAGCAAGCCTTATATTTTTTTGGTTACCTAGATGATGTCAAAGGCTACAAGCTTCTTCATCCTACCACACATGATTTTTTCATTGAGAGGAGTGTTCATTTTAAGGAGATTTCTTCCAATCCTTCTCTTGACACTTCTCATACCACCATCAGTTTGGAGTCCTTGTATCATGATGATAGTTCTTTAAAGGATCATAATCCTTCAAATCATGATGAGGATTCTTCTTCCTCCACTTCAGATGATAATAGTAATCATGAGAATGCACATAGTTCATCTTCAAAGGATGATGATTCTCCTCCTGGTTCTCCTCCTTCTCCAACCGTAGGGCCTCTTTAGGCTCGACAGATATTACAATCAACAGGGGATTGGGTAGGGTATCCTTCATATCATAGGAGAACAAGATCACAATTTCAGGATGCTCCACATGTCTTCCTTGCTTAGCTTTCAATCCACTAACTTTTTGGGAAGCTTTTGGTATCCCTGAGTGGGATGCAACAATGCAATAAGAGTTTAGTTCTTTAGAGAGGAACCACACTTGGGATCTTGTCCCACTTCCTAAGGGAAGAAAACTATGCATATCCTTCTTTGAGGCAGTTGGGATTTTGTTTGGTCAGAAAATTAACTTCAATTCTCGCCTCCCTCTTTATCTCAAACTATGTAGCCTATGCTCCATTCCTCATGGCACTGATTTTTTTGTTTTCAAGCTTTTAGCTTAGTTTTGGAGTTCATTGTAGCCCCAATTTTTTATGTGGCTTCTCTCTCTTCTATTCACGACCTCCCATTTTCTCTTATGCGCCCCTCTTTCACTTATGCGATGCCATCCCAATTGTTTAAAATATACATTTTTTAATAAAACAAGAGGTATTCCCTGGGTACATAATGGTGTGCCCTTCTATGTTGCTTGTCTTTTCATCATTTTTACATATGAAGGTGAAAGGATACTCATAAAAAAAATCTAAATTTGTTAGTAAGACTCTTCGCCGTTCACATGCTAGTCTGAGCTTCCATATTTTCATATGTCGACAGGGGCAATTGCAACAACAACTCTTAGAAAAATTTGTTTTAATCTACAATGGTAAATTGCTAATAAAGTTAAGAGTTTGACGCCTCCCAATCAACAAAATGTGCAATCGACATTTTATGTGACATTCCATCAAACGGATCATGTACTTGTTTTATGCCTTCACACCTTGCACACATGTTTATCAGGAAATCACAGTCACATTCACATTTCTATCACCAATGAGTGTCACAAGCCCAAGATAACTTAAGAGGCTCCAGGTATCAGTGAAAGAGAAACCAACAAACAAACCAAAATCTAAAGAAAATCCCAAACCCAACACTGGTGGTGTTATTTCCTATCTCATGCTCCTGCACCACCTATTTTGAATAATAATATTATGTTTGAATCTCCTTTAAATGGGTAAAAGAGTAATTATCTATAAATTTTCAACCGCTAATAAGATTGTTTTAGGTGAGAAATTATCTTTCAATTAATTAAACTATTTTTCTTGTCACTTAGCAAAAAATATGTTATATATATGGTTCTATCAATTTACCAAAAAAATGCATAAATATTCCAATGGCTAGTTTGTATTTTACATAATCTAACCTTGTAGCTTCTTTCCTAGATTTTTTTTGATACTTTATCTACTTGTACCTCTTATAGTTTACCATATTCATCATGTTAGTGTCTTCATTCCTCAATGGAAATTTTGTCAAATTTTTGCATGTTTTGCAAAGTTAGTTTATATATTTCATTGGACCATCTATATCATCATCATATTTATCACATAAGATGGATTCTATGAACCCACTTACCCATTTAGGAGGTGAATTTTCAATGTAGTTATAGTTTTCTTGTCTAATCAAGCTCAAAACACCTGATAGTAAAGATCAAATTCAATATAGTGACGACAAAAAAGTGTCTAAGACTTTGTTTGGATTCACATACCATGACCTTAATATTTCAAATCTTTTTTTTCCAATCTTGATATAAAAATCAGCATCACAAAATGTATTTAATACATCTCACATTTTGTTATGTCTAACCAATGTTTTGTATGCAATTCATAATCACTTCTCCCAATCCTATGTTTGAGAACGTCTCTACTAAATTATGAAGTACATGAGTATGATCATATGCCAAAAAACTAGATCAATTTGTTAACATTGTCTTCAATCTTGTCAGATTGAGGATTCCTACACATCAATTCCCAATTTCCTTCTATAATATTATCATCCAAAATCTTTCTCCTTTATACATATCTTGATATTGTGTTTGTAATTAAGCCAATTTCACTTTAAAAGGAAGAAACTTCATAGTTTCTTGATATTTTTGGATTTACAATAGAATTCAATGTCGCTCTTCTTGAAATGCTCGTGTTATAAATTAATTTATAAATTACCAACTCAAGTAGGATTGAATTTTCCCTAAGCATCCAACCCCAAGGGTTGGACTTGCATTTTAACACCCAAAGGCATGTTTTCTATATAAAATATAAAAAACCAGCTAAATATCAAGTGTGCTCACCATTAGATTTCCATATCTTTTATCTAAAAAGATGTCACAATAACATCAATCTCTCTCTTACATTTCAAACCATGTAATTTTTTCTACATTTTGAATATATTAAGATTTTGATTTTTTTTAGTGTCTTCTTTTTTGTTGAAAATCTATGTATAGTATTTTTGGTGTCATTTTCATATCTATTCATCTAAATTTGAAATAAATTAGATTTTTTATAATCTAGATTATAGTATATGTACACATTCAACAAAGACTTTCAATTAATTTTAAAAAATTAGGGCCCCCCGAAGCATAATCAACTTTTTCATTTTTTCAAGATCTGTTCACTTTAAAAATTAGTAGAAAGGTATAATTAAATAAAAAAAGTTGCTGGAAAAATATAGCATAAACTATGTGATGTTAGTTAATTTACACCAAATCCATTTGTGAAATACTTTGAAAAATCTAACATTTTAGGGGGGCACATCAAATGCTATGATATAAAATTGTATTTTAGAAACTAGATTTTAAGCACTATGCATAGCACTTCTTGTTACATCTTCAAATTTTGAGCATGGCTATCATCAATTTCTTATACAAGATCATTTTTTATTGATTTCAAAAAAGTGACCACTTTTGACCCCCTTTTGGTCCACCATTTCCAAGCAAATACCAAAAGATTAATTTGGATATATACAACAAAAAAATGAGCTATGGAATAAAATTATATTTAAATTATAATTAATTTCACATCAAAAATTAATAATACATAAAATATGAAATAAGAAATTATGAAGAAAAATGTGTGCACTAGATATTAGTGTTACCAATCTATATTTAAGAATTTATAATTTTATCTTTTTTGTAAGAAAACAATTATGTGTTGTGAAATAAATGTCACTTGTTAAAATTATTGTTAACTATATATTTAAAATCTACACATAAAATCTAAAAAATCAATAATTCACATCATTACAAATTCTTAATAGTTTAGTTGTTATACATGACAAAACATAAAAAAAATTGGTTAAAATTATTGTTTTCAATTTCTCACTTAGACCAAAAAGTGGGATAAACTATTGTAGGATCACCATATATCCATATTGTGTTTCATAATAAAAAGTACCTTAGTAAGAGCATCAATGACAAATAAATTGGACATCTCACTATCCATGTAAGTTAAATGATTGTGAAAGAATTTTAAAACTTATCAACCATCTCATGTTTTTTCAATACTTTAATGCAATACATCATGAGCATAATATCCTTCTTCCTCATCAAAATGTAACATGTGATAAAAATTAGGGGTTGAAGGAAAAGAAGTAGTAATGTGGTGGCAATGTGAGGCTCCAACCTAGCACTTCATTGAAGAGGACATAAAGATCTTGTGGGCCTCTTAGAAATTCAAAGATAAACTCTAAACATAAGATTTATACATAGTATGTGAAGCCTAAAATAGAAAATTAGAAAAATCTATGCTAAAGATTTGGTATGGAAGTTACAAGTTCACTAAAATATAAAGAAATAAAAATGTTTCCTTAAAATTAAGAAATGAGTATAGGTCTAACCATAATTAGGATAAATCTAGATCTAATGAATTGAGATTTGAGTAATTTATGAAAAGAAACGAAAAAATTAAGAAGGAGCAAGGAGCTTATTTGATCCTTGGCATGTTGTCAAATTTGACCTCTTCAAGATCAAACTAAGATGATGCAACAAAAGATTGGAATCTAAGTTTGTGTGTTGAAATAGTGATTAGGGCATTGGGACTTAAAATGCTTAAAATTATAATCCCTAGGATGAGGTTGTGTTCATTGTTAAGTCCCGGGACACTACATCACCTCATAGATTTGTCCTTTGAATATTTGATCCTCAAGACTTATTCACCTACACTTGTACCTAGACTTCAAAAAACTTGGTGGTGTTGGACAACACATTGAGGTTCGTGTCACAAATAGTGTGAAGGCCATTGACTTTCTTGTGAGAAGTCTTGGCCCCATGGTCAATATACAATGATTGAAACATATCACACATAAAGAAATAAATGTTGATTTGATTTATGTGACTAAGACTAGTCTAAGACCAAGATTGATATTAAAGTGACTATAACTAAGATGCAAATACAAGATATAATAATTGATTATCCTAAATTCACTAGAATAGTGTCCATAAACACAAGTCCTAAACATACAAGACCATTGGTGTGTAAGTAGATAGGTAATGGTCATTTTTCAAAAAAGTTAGCCTAGGAAAGTAGGATATTTAAAATTCAAACTAGGAGGATGAGACTGTGGATGTAGTCTTGTCTAAGAAGATGTAACCTTATAAAAATTGTAGATTGTTCTTTTTCTAAGTTGATGAATTGAGTAAACTTGAGTAATGATTTAGGTTTATGGACCGTCTAATATTCTAAATGAGTTGAATCAAATTAAAACCATATATTTATGGCATCAACAAAAAATATATAAACCAAAAAATAAAGATACAAAGTACACACTTTTATCCTTTACAAAATATCTACATAAAAAAATAAATGTCATTTAATCCACTCTATTATAAGAATAAAAAACTGAATGCCATTTAATCCACTCTATTATATAATAAACTAAAATATTTCAATTATCTTAAAATAAAATCAAAACTAAATTAAGAAAAATATTAAATATTTAACTTGTTTAGAAAATAGGGAATATAAAGGATTCTAAATATAAAGTCCCCATCTATAATAAATATATGGGTAGAGTCGTTATGTAAAGTAAATATGTGTAGTTGGGCAAGAAATTATTGAAATCCACAATGATCACTATATTAGTTTTTAGCAATATACAACACTTCCGGAAGCTTCTTGCAAAGGTGGTTTTATCCCCATTCAATGGGGATATCTATATATCCCATAAGGTGGATGCCCTTTAAATGGACTACCTAGAATCATATTTCTCATTCTTTGGATACCATGAAAGTGGCTATTTTTGTTTATATATAATAATAATGATCATTTCTTCATTTAAAATATTATATTTATCAATAAATTATGTGAATAAATTGATAAAGGTATATATCAAGTAATATTATATGATTAATGATATTATATATGTACATCTATATATAGATATTTGTGTGGAGAACAGTCAATGTCTTTTATTTCCACCATCTTGAGACACAATTAGAACAACAGATGGTAACAATTTGGAGCATAACATGGGTAACATGGGGTGGTTGAAATCGAGCGTCACTTCATTCTAGATTGTGCAGTGTATGAGGACATCTGTATTCATTATGAAAACAATATAAAGATGGGCAGTTTGAATGAGCTATTTGAGGGGGCAGACTCCACAAAACGGCAAGCATTTTGATCAAGATTCATAAAAGAAGAACCGACATTGAAAGAAACTTGAAAACATGATAGTATTGTTTTCCTTGATCCCTTAGACCACTTGATCTCGTCAAAGTTACTAAAATCCCTTCATTCATTTATTCAAAGATCAACATTGCCGAATGCTTGTACATCAAAGAGAGAGAATTGCTCCTCTCTAGAACCAGCTGAAAGCTAGCTGTGAGAAACATCCCGAGTTTCTCAAAAACCAAGATTCTCTAACTCGTTTGGAATGCGCCCACTAATGATGTTAACAGAGAAAAACCCATAAAATAAGCCTCTTGACGACAAAATCTCCCCTGTAAATCTGTTGTCAGAAAGGCCCACCAGCTTGTACCCTAGTCATTTCAGTTCCCGGAACTTGCCCCTGTAGTTCAGATATATATAGTTATTGCAGGAGAAATAGCTTCTTCTGTTGAGCGGGAGAAATAATGCAGAAGAATAATAGTGCATGTCTATGATGTTTAGGTATTACTCTCTGAAATCTATTCCCTGGCAGATCCAGGACTTCCAGCGTAGATAAGCGGGACATCCACCATATCTACCATACTGAATGTACATTTGATCGTGGAACGATATTTCTGCAGGAACTGTTCATTTCAACTAATTGACATTTACCGTCAGTTGTATATCACCAATTATAAGTTACTGACCAAATACAGAACGGAGTCCAGTAAGAAACAGTAAGAATGATGTGAGGAGGATCGAACATGTTTTTAAAACTATTTACCTTGCCTGCACACTGTCAATTGATTCGACAGGACGACAGAGATTTTTTTTTTAACATCATAAACGTGACAGTTTTGGTGGTCAATTAATGTTATGAGAATTCCACAATCTATAATGCTTGTATTTTCTGGATTTTGATTGTGTTTGAGTTTTTCATCAATGTTTCCAATCATACTGATTTTGATTGTGTTTGAGTTTGGTTGGTCGCTAAATTAAGAAATAGGATGTACCTAACCATTAAATCAACTAAGTACGTGACAATTACGAACAAGTTTCCAATTATGATTAATGGGACTATTAAAAAATATATTTTATTTAAAATTTTGTAAGAGAGAAAAAAAGATCATAATGTATGATAGAGCTTATTTTTTAAAATTCTTAGGGGGTTAGGGGAAGGTATTATAAAATCGGACTTTGTTTCACTCCTTTATTTTTATTGGTTTGTAATTTTGCATTCCTTTAAGTATTTATAATTATTGGTTGTTAAGTAGATGGTAATGATTATAATAGATATAAGAATAAGGAAGAGTAGATTGATGGTAATCCCTTCATTTAAAGATATAGAAGATAGATGATGATTTGAATGGAGAGAAGATGACTCAAGATCTTCTCATGGTGTCAATTTTAACTAATGTTCTTTAAAGCTCATGATTTTTCTCCCTTTAACACTATTTAGAGAGCTTGGAAATCATTTCCAAAAAGTTGGTATGGTATGACCAGTCTCTCAAATATGGCCTAAGTTTTGTTGGGTCTTCCATTTGGTGGACCTGACTTGTCCAACTAGAAAGTAAACCCTTAGATCTACCTAATAGCTCAATGGAGAACATCTATTCAAAAATGAAATTCAAACCTTTAGAGATCTATGGGATCCTAAAAGCTTCATTTGGAAACCTTGATAACTTCTCAAACACAAGTACAACCTGTCTTCTTCTGATAAACTTAGTTAGAAAATCTTAAAAACCAAGGTTGATGCTCAATCCCAACTCATGGCTTGGAGGGCCCTTCATGTGAAGCTCCTCATTGGCAATCATCTCACTTTTTTCCACCCCTTCCTTCTTTCTCATTTTGTGTCCAAACTAAGTCCATTAAACATGATTTTTAGTCTCATCATCACTCTAAAGAACTATGGCTTTCCCTCTTCTCCACCCTCCCTACTCTTTTCTTTTTTAAACGGTTTTGGAAAACTTATCTCATGGGATCCTCCATAGCTCATAATCTCTTCACCGGTGTACCTGTAGGCAAGTGATTCTTCAACACATTTAGAAATTTAGATGTGTGGCTTTGTTCTCTAACACACATTATCCTACCCCCATCGAGATTCAACTAATTTTTTCTAACTTGAGTCTCCATATGGTTAATTGCATCCCCCATACCAATCCCTTAATTATGACCTCCGTGACACTCTTCATAATCCTCACATTCAACTGCAAAATTTTGAGGACCTTACCATGAATTCTAAACACTCCTTGAAATAAATGTTGCCTCTCTTTTCCTCATGAATCTCCCCTATTGGTTATATATGGCAACTCCAATGATCCAACTCTCTAGTATTAAGCTTTTATGTACTTCTAACCAGTTCATGAATGATTCTTACAATGTTTGCAGCTATCTTGGTTCAATCATCCAGGGAAGGAAAGAAACTCTAAGCTTGGAATTGTTCAACATCAGTGACTGACTGATTAGTTTCATAGTACTAATTCCCTTAATCTAGCTATAGAAATTGATGTTGAAGTTAATTTCTTTACTTGTTAGAATAAATTAATTTACTTATATTGCCCCAATTGCTCTCAAGAAGGCATATTGCTATCTACCTTTAAAGATTTAGAGTAACAAATATTTCTCCCCCATGGCCTACAAACTTAATGCTTCATTCTCCTATCTCCTATCAGACTGCAAACTAATGTTTTGAAATGATGTACTTTTAAAATAGAACATCTATTGTAAAATTCTTATTATTTACAGTGGAAATTTTGATAAATCTATGATCTGGGTTTTTGTTTCTTAACTCTTATTGGAGGAAAGCTTGTATTTTGGCTTGGGTGGGCTATAATTTTTTCTATTCAACCCATGTACCCGTTGTAGCTATTTTTTATAATTGTGCATTGTAATGATTTCTAATTTTTCTTAATTCAATAATTTATCTAAAAAGATCAAGAATATATTGAGCACTAATAAACATGTATCATAAATGTAATAAATTTGTTGACAAAAATCTTCACATGTACTATTTAGATTTAAAACATGAAAATATGCAGTGAAAGCAAGAGAGGAAACTTGTGTATTTAATGATATGTATGGTCTATATAAAATTTATATTAAAAAGAATATAAAATAAAATGTAAGAAAAAATTAGAGTTATATTACAACAATTTTAGAATATTTAATTGTTAAAAATATGGGAGTTAACATATCCAATTTTTTATATCTATAAAATATTACAAAATTTGACACTACTTGACTAGATGAAAGCATGGACATGGCGAAACTTTGGAAAATTAATGACATAATGAAATGATAACATAGAAAATGATGTTACATGTATAATACTTATGTAAGTTAAATGCAAATATTCATCAAGCTTAAACAACCATAATTATGTATACACTTTTCCAATTATTTTTTTATTACAATGTTATAATGGCATTCCAAGTTACATCAAGATAGTATTGAAATAATTAGAATGCATATTATGCTATAATAAGATTATACAAACTTTATAATAAATATCTATGGTTTAATAGATTTACTTCTGGAGAACTCATTAAACATGAAACATTATCAAGTATTCCTTACAAGTTATTTTCTATTATAATTTTAGTTATAAGAATATAAACATGTTCAATTATTAGAAACAATGTTAAATGTCTATTCATTAAGATACATTAGACTTAAAATACATTAATTTCTAATTCATTATCCTTAATCACTTGTTGAATAAATATTTTTCAATTATAAATAATATAAATAGAAATGATATATTTTTATAATCATATTATATAAAAATATGTTAAAGAATATTTTACTTTTATCTTAAAAATTTCTTTAAAAAATAGGATTACAACTATATATATAATGTTCCATAACATGAACATATAATCTAGTGATGACAAGCTAATTCTACTAAAATGACATTTTTTATAGCTCGCTAAAACTATACCACAATAATGGGTTTATTTGGTTACATAAAGGGTTATTTTTGAATATTTCCAAATTTAGAGTCTTGTTAAACCATATATTGTAATCATATTATTGTATTCTATATTATTTTTAAGATATCATGGAGGCTTTGTTTAGATGGGATTGTTGAGAGGTGAATAAGATATTGTATATTGATAAGAAATATAAAACTTTTTTTCAATTTTATTTAAATATTTAAATGAATAAAGATTAAGTTTAATTGAGATTGATCTAAATGATGTAATTTACAAGGTTTTAATTTTTTCAATAAGAGTCATGATATCATCTAGTTTTCTATTAAAATATTGAAATGTTTTGATTACATAACATGAAATAAATTATCAAAGATTTAATTGTGTACAAACTGACTATAGCAATCTTGATTACATTGATAAATATTACATAAAATATAAAAATTAATTAGTTATAACATTTTGGAAAGCTATAGACATGGTGAAAATAATTAAGATTTTAATCAACTTCTAAACTACAAAATAATCTCATTGTCATTTGTACCAATGATAAGGGCTACATTGCCCAACCCCACAAAACACAACAATAGATACCAACACAGAAGATGTGAGACAGAAAAATAACTCACTTTCAATTATTTTCAGAAAATGAAATTACAAATTCAAAACTTACATGCTACAGGCTTATGGGTTTGATTCATTACAACAAAATCAATTCTGAAAGAAAAACTATTATTCAGAGCCACAATCTGCACTAATGGAGCCACCTTCTACAACCCCCTCATATACTTTTTTATTTTACCCAATAACCGCCTTAGAATGTTCTAGAAATTGCAACTTTCCCTTTTCTTTTAGTGCCAAAAGTCTCTCTATTTGATTTCTAACCAAGGAAGAATTTTTAATGAAATTCACTTTTTAGAGGGGCAACTTCGCGGGGCCATAACTTTTGATCCAGGTGTCTGATTTGTTATTATTGGATATCATTGTAAAGCTCTCAAAGAGATCTACAACACATGTATTGACTATAGGTTGGTTTGTCCACTTTTTGAGTTATTTCAGGGCCTCTAAAGTTTTATATTTGAATTTGAAGCTGCATTGAAGAAATTTCTTGAGACAGAAACTTTAATTTCTCCCAAAACATTCAGGGTATTGAGGCGATTCTTTCGCAACCGGAAATGTTTTTAGCTCTGCTCCTTTGGGTAAATTTTTAGGTCCATACGAGCCCATTTAGGCCGACTTACTAAAAATAGTAAGTGACTTTTTTTGCTATTTTTGACTTTTGACTATCTTATACCCCTTAAGTGCCATCATGGGACTCAAAAAAACTAAAGAAAATAAAGAAAACATTTTTTAGGGTGATGCAAGTTTTCCCTACACTATTGGATGCTCCTACATCAGACATCCAAGGTAATTTGAAAAGTGACCCTATCACTTCTCAGGAGTTAGAGGGAAACCAAGACAATTAACCTCAACCTCAAACAACCATGATGAATCTTCAACAGGCCTTCCTCTCCATTTCACCAAGTACTTTGTGTATTGCCTATTTCTTGTGCTTCTACCCACACAACTATCCAAAATTTCTTCTATCTCCTCCTTTTCTGAAGTAGGTGTTGGAATATTCCACCATGCTTCTATTGTTTCTTCATTAATTCCCCTTCATGATATTCTATTAAATTTGAAATGTTAAACATAGGTGAAATATGAATTTCATCAGGCAACTCTACCTCATATGCATTTTCTGAACCATGCTTCTTTAGGATCTTGCATGGTCCAAACTTCATCTTTAACTTGTTGTGTATACCAACTATAAACCTCTCCTTTTGCAAATGAACCATGACTTCATCTCTTACCTAGAACTCCTTATACCTCCTTTTTTGATCTGTCTTGGCCTTATATTGTGAGTTCACTTTATTGATATGTTTCTTCACTTCTTAATGCAAATTCTTCAGGTGTTTTGCAAAAATATTAGCCTCAGCACTACTCTTCTCCCCCTTATCCATCTTTCTTAGTTCAAAAGCAGTTCTTGGACTACTCCCATACACAATCTAGAATGGTGATTTACCAATGCTCCTATTGTCAGAATTGTTGTAAGAAAATTCTACCTATGGTACAGTCAAATCCCATCCCTTGGGCTTATCTCCCACTAGGCATCTTAGTAGGTTACCAAAAATCCTATTCACCACCATCGTTTTTCCATCAGTTTGTGGATGGTGTGCAGAATTGAACTTCAAATCTATTTTCAACTTCTTCCATAATGTCCTCCACAAATATCCAACAAATTTGGTATCTCTGTTTGAAACTATACTCTTCAGTAGACCATGTAGTCTCACCACCTCTCTGAAAAACAACTTTGCAACATGAACAACATCACTGGTCTCATGACATGGAATGAAATGTGCCATCTTTGAAAATCTATACACCACCACAAATATGGAATCATGCCTTCTCTGTGTCCTTGGCCAGCCAAGAACAAAATCCATGCTAATATCCTCCCATGGCCTCTTAGGTACAAGTAATGGCTGATACAATCCAGTATTTTGACTTGTTCCTTTTTCCATTTGACATACTCTACAACTTTGTACAAACTTCTTCACATCTTGTTGTAACTGTGGCCAGTAATAATTCTCACTAACAAGAGCAATGGTCTTATCTCAGCCGAAATGCCCAGCTAATCCTCCACTATGCTTCTCCTTGATTAAATTCTCTCTCATAGAACTCCTTGGAATACACAATTTTCTTCCTCTAAAAACATCCCATCCTAGATTAAGAAATCCAACCATCTTGTCCTATCCAATGTAATAGGTTCCAAAGAAGCCTTCCAAGCTTCTGCAGAGTCTGGATCTTCAAGATACAAACTCTTGAGTTCATTGAACCCAACAACCTCTATATTCATCTCTATCAACAAATTTTGCTTTTTACTTAAGGCATCTGTAACTCTGTTTGACCTTCCACTCCTATCCTTCAAAACAAAAGTATAACTCTACAAAAACTCAACCCATTTTAATTGCCTTTGATTTAAATTTCCTTGACTATTGAGATACTGTAAAGTTTGGTGATTAGTATATAAAAAAAAATATTTTGGCAACAAATGGTGTCTCCATTTCTTCAAATCCTGAACTATAGCATAAAAATCTTGATCATAGACAAAATATTTATTTTTAGCATCATTCAACTTCTCACTAAATTAGGCAACAGGCTTACCTTCTTGACTCAAAACAACTCCTATGGCAGTGCCACTAACATCACAATCTACTTGAAAGACTTTATTGAAATCTAGAAGTTCCAAAACAGGTTGCTTTGTAACTTTCTTCTTCAACATATCAAAACTTTTGGCTGCTCCTGTAGTCCACTAAACTCTTTTCTATCCCCTTTCATTACTTCAGAGAGAGGTGCACAAATACTACTAAAATTCTTAATAAACTTTCTACAAAAGCTTTCCAAACCATGAAACGATCTTGCCTTTGTAACACTCCTTGGGGTAGGCCATTCAATGATAGATCTTACCTTCTTTGGATCCATTTTAAGACCCTCTATTGAGACAACAAATCCTAGATACACCAACTCTCTCTTCACAAAACTACATTTCTTCAAATTAATCAACAACTTCTCCTCAGCTTCTCAAAAACTCTTCGGATATGCATCAAGTGCTCCTCCAATGTCACTCAAAATCAAAATATCATCCAAATAAGCAATAATATTTTTTCCAAAAAATTCTTTCAATACCTCATTCATAAGCCGCATAAATGTGCGCAGTGCATTGGTTAGCCCAAAAGGCATGACTAACCACTCATATAGGCCCTCCTTGGTTTTAAAGGTTGTCTTCCATTCATCTCCTTCTCTAATTCAAATCTAGTGATATACACTCTTCAAACCTATCTTTGTGAAGTACTTAGCTTCACTCAAATAATCCATAATGTCATCCATTCTCAGCAAGGGAAATCTATACTTGATGGTGATCTTATTGATGGCTCTAGAATCTATACACATTTTCCATTCCCCATCCTTCTTTGGTGTTAGTACTATAGGTATGAGACAGACTCAAACTCTCTCTAATAAATCCCTTTCGCAACAACTCTTGCACTTGTTTGTTCAACTCTTAACTCTCTACTGGAGTCATACGATGAGCTTCCCTATTCAAAAAATTGGCTCCAAGAATCAAGTCCATTTGATGACTAATCTTTCTTACTGGAGGCAAACCTTTGGGTACGTTATCAGAAATAATAGCATAAAACTCTTTCAACAAATCTAAAACCTCCACAAGTACCTCATTAGTATCTTCTTTATCAACTCTAGGAATCAATGCAAAACACATATGTTCATGCCCCATACCTTCTAGGAACTTTCTTCCATCAACCAAACAAATTATTGCATTACTACATACCTTTTCCTCTACCTCCTTCAAGGGCTTCAACTTATGAAAAACTCCATCCTTTGTCAAAGAATAGGTGTTGGCATGTCCATCATGTATTGCTCGTCAACCAAACTGCCATGGCCTACCTAACAACATATGACAAACATCATAGGAATAATATCACACAATATCTCATCATGGTAATTTCCAATCTTGAACTTTACCAGACATTGTTCATTTACTAATGCTTTATGGTCTTTCTACAACCAAGCAATCTGGTATGGGTGTAGATGCCTTCTTCTCTCCAACTGCAACTTACTTAACCATCCCTTCTAAAACAAGGTTATCAATACTACTCTCC
>VDFB02092058.1:0-29936 GCA_007258455.2 Sequoia sempervirens | reverse complement strand
AGGAATTATTTCTAACAAGTTTAAATGACCGCATAAAATATGAAGTATGTTTGTTCCAACCACAATCCTTGTTTGAAGAAAATACTTATGGCAAGTTGAGGAAAAAAAATTGGCCAAATGAAAACAAGGGCTTGAAAACATAAGAGAAAGGAGCTCCCCTACATAGTCATTTCCTCAACCTACCAAGTTGTCTCCACAACAAATTGTAGAGAAAAGATAAAAAGGGTTATGTTTTAATTGTAATAGCAAATATATTCATGGTCATAAATATGTTCAAAATAAATTATTCTACATTAAAGGTTCAAATGATGAAGAAGAGGAGGAAGAAGCGATATTAGATGGAGGAAATGAGTTAGAAGAGAAATTTAGAGATACTCACCCAATGATTTCTTGTCATGCTCTTGTTGAATTTAATTCCCCACAAAATATTAAAGTGGTGGATTTCCTAAAGAAAGAGAAATTAACAATGTTAACTAACTCATGAAGCACTCACTTCATTGACAAGAAATTAGCTAATCATCTAAATTGTTTTATATACCCTGCTTCAGAATTCCAGGATCAAATTAAAAATAGGGCTACTATTAGTAGTTCAGGAAAATGTCATAGCATTAAATTAACCATTGAGTAATATCAACTTGATTTCCCAATGTTTGTTATTCCCATGGGTGCAATAGATATAGTACTGCGAGTATAATGGCTCACTACTTTAGGAACAATTGAGATGAAATTTAAAAGGCTATTCATGAGATTTCACTCAAAAGGAATTAGTGGAGCTAAGAGGGTTGTGTGCAAAGTCCCCACAAATGGTAAGGTCTCCTCAAATTCAAAAAATACTTAAGAAGGAGCTAATGGATATGTAGCCCAATTATTTGTATTGGAAACCTATCAATCAAATGTTCCTACCCATCTAGATCTATAGGCAATTATAGATCGTCACTCAATGTCTTTTGGAGATTGCTTAAAAAAAACTACCTACCAAGAGGGATCATCATAATTGTTACACCCCTAACTTTAACTATGTTTTACTTTTTACTTTGAAGTAATTAGTAGATGATTATGCATGTTCAATGATTTGATGTTTAGTTAAAATGGCTAGAAAAATCAATGTTTTCATGAGTCATGTTTATTTGACTAAAATTTGACATGTGCTTAAAAGTTGTCAAGATGTGATGATCTCATAAGGATTATGAAAATGATTACTGAAACACTAATCTTGTGTTGTTGATTGCAAGTTGCATTCAGGAAATAGGTTTCCGCCCTCCGTGAAAGGGAGGGAGAGCATCATCAAAGAGAAGGGAATAGATACAAGGAATAGAAGAGGTTGTCACCATATTAAGTCTATTCTAGTTGCCTAATGTCAGCCTAGTCGTTTTGGGGATAGTGACGTCGTCAAGGTTGAACATTAGTTGTTTTGCGACAGAGACAATTTTCTATCAAGCATGTCGCTTCTTAGGTCGTAAACAAGTTAACGTTGTGACCTCAATTGCGAAGTCTTTTTGATGATCATCCTTGAGTTTGTTTTAAGGAGTGAATACGCCCGAGAGACGACATAAGATCAACGTCATCGATCGTGTAAGATTGTATTACCAACTCTTAATTTCTAAATGATTGTCATCTATATATGTTCAATCTTTAAATGCTTTAACTTAATGACTCTCATTATGATATTACATATGGACGTTGATCATTTATGATCATCGTTGAATTCGTTCATTTGACGAATATACTGGTTAGACGATGTAACGATCTATGTCGTCAATAGTTTCCATGATGTTATTATTTCTTGAAGTATTATTATGTTAAATTATATGTTGAAAATTGGCAATGACTGCATAAGTCGAGAGTTAAATGTCAGGATCCAACTTTTATTTAAAGAAGAGTAATGTTGCTTTGACAAAATGGTTCAACTCGTAGAATCTTTGGTAATGGCTTTAACTTTTATGTTTATATAAAATTGCATAGTTTATATGCCTTACACTGATCCCTTAGGCCACGACGTAGCATTATGAGGTGGCAGTTATATATATAGTTAATACCTTATGCTAATATCAATGAAAGGCATGCTTAAACTTCGACATGCATATCTAAGGCAAAATGGTTTAAGTGATACTTCAATATAGGTTAAGCTTTAATAAGCAGCGATATAATGGTTGATAGTAGCAATGGATTATGGTTTATGTTTTCAATTCTTTTGGGTGGGGGGCATATTAGACCGCACTTATCTTATCCAATGATGGCGCGAGTAGATTATGGAAAGACTATTGGTTCCACATTGTGGCAATCTCCTTCTCATGCGGGAGATAGTTGTTATCTTGAAGACTATTTAAGCATTAATCAAAATCAAGTTCTTTGGGGGAGGGAGGTGAGAGACCTTGCAGGTGTCATGCTTGTGCGAGCCAAGATCATGGTAGTTGTCCGAATGGGAGATACCACTCACGCCACCTTGGTTAAGGGTGGTAGTTTCCTCAAAAATAGGCATGCGAATTAGGATGAAGATTATCTTTGGTATTGAAGGGGATTTTTGGGGAAGAAAAGGACATTCAGAGCAAGACAATGGAGGCGGAACGGGGAATACTTTTGCACTAGAAGTACTATGCTCAGGTAGAGTAAAGGATGTTATCCTTGCATTCATTTTTCAGTTACGAGCTCATTGTATATCGAACTTCCATAGCATGCACGTCATATGGGTTGATGCTTTAATATTTGTTACCGAGGTGTCCTTATCTCTTTTATATATATTTTGGTAGTAGCTCGAGGCCGTGGAGGCTGAGCTTGCAAACCTTTGAAGAAATTTTTCTTTTGTTTGGAGGTTCAAAGAGTTACAGTTGAGCCATATTACATTGGTTGTTTTCTATGTTTATGCTGGACAATGTCGAGCTTTATATTATAAGCGTAATTTTTATCTATGTGTTAAATTTCAAGGCCAACAACCAAGCAGCGGAGATAATGTATTCTTGGTATTGTCCAACTTGAGGGTCAATGGCTAAAGCTACTTTGTAATGCAATCTTTATATAACTATGCTTTCCGAAACCAATGAGATTGAGCTATGTTAAATCAAATTCCCTATTGTGTCTTCGTTCATGGCTATGGAGGCTAAGCGGTGTTATATTGTAGCCTTCATGGTACCACTGCTCGAGGCCGTGGAGGCCGAGCGGCTCTGTTTGCTTCACTACCTTTGTGTGTATGGCCCATGGCCACGAAGACCGAGCATAAAAATATTGAAACTCATACTATGTCGTGGCTCAAGGCCTTCCTTGGTAGAAACCATGTGTAAGCTATAGTGTTTTCTATCAATTAAGGCGTGGTACGCATCGAGATGAACTTCGGTCATTATGACTCTTGATGGCCGATACGACCTTAACCCAAATCTGTGCTTAAAGCACTCAAACCAAACGAGGGCTCAACTTATATAAAAGGAGTGTGTGATTCAATAAGGGTATTTAGAATACCTGGACCATGCCTGTTACCTTTAGCTAAGAAGGTGGTATGAACATTTCATAACGTAGTTATTATTACAAGTTTGGATTAATATGTATATTTCTTAGGAATGAACATTCTAAGAGAGTGCTTAACACTAAAAGCTCACATGGGTAAATGTGAGTTGTTAGCCATTATTAACTAACCTTCATTCTAAGGCAAGGTAAGCCTAGTAAGTCAAGATTATGACTCTTACTTTCAAGGTTGATAAAACCGCACTTGTGAACCATAAGGGACCTTGGGTGGTGATTATGGTCATTTTGTAAGAAGTTAAAAGGTGGAAATAGTGACTAGGAGTCACGATTTCCCATTACTATAGTAACCCAAATGATCGAAGCAAACCCAAGATTGGGCATCATTGGAATGATTTTCTTCAGGGTGGGACATACAAAGAGACTCGTAACTCAATTCAATATGATGGTAGTAAACTATTATGATTGATAAGGGTTTTGTGACAAGGACATTATTTATGAGATCATAACTTATCCTATGTTGAAAGTTAGTGGACTCAAGTAAGACAAGGGGGTCGAAAGTAGCTTATTATCTTTTAAATCGAACCCTTTAGGGTAGAAAGATGGTCTCTGATCTAAACAATTGCTATAAACAATAGTATTCATTTAAATATTATGTTGGTGAAGGAATACCTTGAATACTATGTTTATTCATGTATTTAAAATGTGAATTCAAACAATGTCAAGTGGTCTAGAAAAGACTAGAGGCATTTTGTTCTTATAATTAGTTACACTTATGTTATTACCTTTGGAGAATCAAGGATGATGATATTTCCATGCGTTGGGTTAGAGAAGCTAAACCATAGTATTGAAACAAGGAGGATGTAGGAAATCTATAACTCTTATGTCAGATATGACATTGTACATATATATTTTGATTGTCAGTGAAAGGTTGAGAAAACTATAGAGCAAGATAGGAAGTCTTTATAACACCTTAAGAGATTCTTCGATAATGTTGAAACTCAATTAAACGCATCGAGATGTTGGGTATTGAATCTTGGGAAGTAAATGACAAGACGTCATAAACCCTAGATATTGCAAGAATGCAATAAGGGACTTTTGAAAAGGTTTGAAATATCTAAATCTTTACATTACATGTTTATAATAAATTATGGATTATTTCTAAGTCGGATTGACTAGAATGGATTTTCTATACAAACTAGTTGTGTCTAGAATACCAAATAAAGTAAGAAAAACTATAGGATGAGATAGTTTTCTAAGATGAGTCAGAGGTGTGTGTCTAGATGGAACGACCAATTAGAAAGATCATTACTTAGCCAGAAAGGATCTAGAGTTGTATGGTCAATTGAGTTTTGTAGGACACATCACTAGGACTCAAATGGTGAAACTTGACAGTTCCTTATATTCATGAAGGGTCGGGGCGCTTCCAGTTAGGAAGTGTGCGGGGGACCACTTGAGTCCGCGGTTGGAGGAAAAGCACTAGGATGATGCTCTCCCTCTGTAACAAAAGACTCACTGAATATCGTGAAGTTCGACATCAACATTCCAAATGCAGTGAACTCCATGTTATGGTTTATGGCAATCAACCTATAAGGTAAAACTATTCTTTATGCTAAGTACATATTTTGTGATATAAATGAATAGTGTATGAAATTCTCTTGATTCTAGTTACAATTACATGTGAATTCAAGTTTAGTTGCTCACGGAAAAGTTGTCTTTATTATGCTTTATTTTGTGCATATACAATTGTTTAATATAAAAAAAAAAAAATCTCTCTCATGTTTTACTAAGTTTATTTACCTTCTAGTAAATTCTTGAGATTACTTGTGTGTATTAAGAAGAGGATGTTACAATAATGCTATGCAACATGCCTGAACATAAACCACCCAAAACCAAGCCTTATAGGTATTCATATATACAAAAATGTGAGATTGAAGAGATTGTTTAGGAGATGTTAGAGGCTTGTATTATCAATCATAACCAAAGTGCTTACTTGTCTCCTATGGTGATGGTGCGTAAAAAAGATCAAAAATGGCTCATGTGTCCATATTATAGAGCACTAAACATGTATACCATCAAAGATAAGTTTCTTATTCTAGTTATTGATGATTTACTAGATGAATTGAATGGAGCTATGTTCTTTACAAAACAAAATCTTAGATTAAGATATCACCAAATTTGAATTAAGGAAGAGGATATTCAGAAGACAACATTTAGAACTTGTGAGGGTCATTATGAATTTCTTGTGATGTCATATGGTCTTTTGAATAACTATGGCCATATAACTGCACCCCTCACAATTCTATTGAAAAATATGTTTTTCAATGGAATGAGTTAGCTAATACAACATTTTAGAGATTGAATGAGGCTATGTGTACCACTCCAATTCTAACCAATCTAGAATTCAACAAAGAATTTTTATGGAATTTGTGATGTTTCATTCAAGAATAGAAATAAGTGTACTCACGTAGGAGGGTAGGCGCATTACTTTTGAGAGTCATCAATTGAAAGGTAAAAATTAACTCAAACCCAATTATGAGAAGGAAATGCTAGTTTTTATTCATATAGTAAATAGTGAGGGCATATTTAATGGGTAGATACTTCAAATTTAATCCTAATTATTATAGCCTAAAATATTTTCTAGAACAAAGATTATCTTCTGAAGAGCAATAAAAATGGGTTACTCAAATATTGGGTTATGAGTTTGAGATTGTATATAAAAATTGGAAGGAGAATATTGTTTTGAATGCATTATCTAGAAAGGATGAGAAGGATGGGGAATTATTGTGTGTTATCTCAGTATTACAACTTTATTAGGTGGAAGAAGCTAAAGCAAAGTTGTAGAATGATGTTGCTACAAGGAATTTCATTCAAAAAATGAAAATTGATCCTAGTAGTTCAGATTAGTTTTGTTGGAAAAGAGATGCTTTGAGGTATAAAGAGAGATTATACATATGCGATAATTTCACTCTCAAACATAATATTCTATAAAAGTTTCATGATTCTCCAATTGGGGGTCATTCAAGATTTTTGAAGGTGTCTCATTGAATCAAGTAAGATTTCTTTTAGAAAAGGCTTAAATGAGATGTTCAACAATTTGTGACAAAATTTTTGCTCTTCCAAAGAAAAAAATGGGAGACAATTAAGACACCTGGCCTTTCGAAACCCTTAGTTATTCCTAGCTAACAATGGGAAGAGGTCTCCATGGATTTCATCACAAAGCTTCCAAGATCTAAAGGTAAGAATCTCATTATCACAATGGTGGATCACCTCACTAAATATGTGAACATTTTATTGCATTATCTCATCCTTTTATAACAAATACATTGGCAAAAACATTTTTGGAGAATATACAAAATTTACATGGTACACATAAGATTATTTTCAATGACCATGTAACTATCTTTACTAGTAACTTTTGGACATATTTATTCTCTTGTTTAAATACTGGATTGGCTTGTAGCTCTTCATACCATCCTCAATTTGATTGGAAAACTAAGGGTGAGAATAAGTGTTGATGCGAAAGCATCTAGGGTGTAAGACCAATCTTGCACATCACCAAAAAAATGTTTATTTTAATTTCTATTTTGGTTTGGTGAATAAGGGCTAAAAATAGCAAGTTTTCTATTTTTAGTAAGTTTGCATATTATCTTGTATGGACTTGAAATTTTCTCCAAAACTCTTGAATCGTAAATTATACATTCTGGTTGAGTTTTAAGTCACGATTAGCTCTGGAAATGAAGATATTAATTATTAATTTTTCCAAAAAAATTGAAAATTTAGGTTTGAGGCTTTAAATGGCATCTTTTGGGCTCGAAAGTTGGCCAAAATCCATTGCATTGTAGAGTACTTTGAGCACTACAATTTTTTTTATAAAAAAACAAGCTCAAATGGGTGCCCAGGTCAATAGAACTATGGCTCCCAAAATTTGACCTATTTTAGGAGTTGGGAGTTACAAATTCAAATTATGATGGAGGATGCTAAAAGTCATTGGAGGCATATTTTTGACATACTCCAAGAGCATCTAGGAGGTTACAATTCCTAATACATGGGAGAATTGATATTGTTCTATCAGAACTGAGAGAAAAGGATTACTCAAGACTTGGATAAATCTTTGGTAGAAGTTGTAGTTTTGTTTGTAGGTGTAGTTGAATGGGGCATCATTGTTGCTTTGTCCAAATGTGGAGGACTAATTTCCTAAATGTTTTGTAATATTTGTTAAATAGCATACTCAAGATACAAATGACTGAAATAAATAAAATACAGAAATAAGAGATGAGAAAGAATAAATTGTATTCCTCTCAAGAGAATGCAAAGCTTCTATGAGCTTGAGAATTGGAATGAATAGTGTGAGATTACTGTTGTCACATGAAATTACACCTTGTTGAGCATGAATTTTGGCATTCCAATGACACAATGGAAACGACCTCAAGGTGTGGGACCTTTGCGCGTATGAGGTTGAATCTCTGGACAAGGTCGGCTTCCTTTTTCAATCCAAGTGCAAAGTGTTGGTCCAACCCAACACATGGAAACCTACCACTATCCTACTCTAACAACTCACAGGGGAAAAGGGGAGAAGGAATCAAAGGAAATGGAGGTGGTTCACCAAGACAAAATTTTGTTTCTTCTTGACCAATATTCGCTCAAATACATCATTGAAGAGGACCAAAAGACTCACATAGCTCTCTATTTGGCTGATTTTAGAAGCAAACATGGAGGTTAGGGTTTGACAAAGCACTGGAAGGAAAGATAATTTCTCAACACAAAAGTTGCAAACAATTTAACTCAAACATGTATACATAAAAATGCAAAAAAATACTCCACCATGAAGGTAATGAAAGATTATTCATACAGAAAAGAGGAGAGAATCAACAACAATAATTAGCTTCATTAATGCAAAGACATATAAACAATCTTTACAATGGCAGAGTGTAAAATACAATGTCTGCAAAAGAAAAACCCCAGAGGATCCAAAGGAAGAACCCTTGAAATGAATACATTTCTTGTCTTTATAGATCAAGCATAACTTGGAACAACAAACTAAACCTTAACCCTAACTAGGGTTAGCAATGAAGTATGTGCATGAAATATTTGAGTCATCCTGTGAAAATCATGATTAGGCCATGGATATGTCAGGAAAGTTAACAAAAATCAATAAATGAGCATGGGCACCAATAAAATCCACCTGCAAAAGATAAGGGATGCAATAAATGTTGTCCTTGAAGCCCAAGAAATCAAATATGTATGCTGGAAGTGGTTGAGCATTAAATTCATCACCTAGAAAACATGTCCAATCCATAGGAAGGTCAGGGCATCAGGCCCAAAAAAACACCTTTGCAAGCATTTAAATTAAATCCAATCTAGAACCCCAAAACAACATTTGTCAGACATCGATGATTGGGCGGTCAGAGGTCGAGATTCGGGCTTATAGCTTACCTCATGCTGGAAAGAAGGAAAAAAGAAAGCACGAAGAAGAAAGGAAACATCGAGGGTAAGAGGGAAAGCTTACCTCCAGAAATCGAAGGTAAGAGAGAAGCATTACCCCCAAAGCTCAAAGCATTCGACCCTTAGTCAAATTCTAAAAGGAAACCATCAGAGAGACAATTGAATATCAGTGAGACCAAAGGAATGGTCCCTTCGACATTTGAAAAAGCTCATCGAGGAGAGAATGAATATTGGAGATACTAAAATAATGGTCCCTTCAACATTCTGAAGGAATCGATGACCAAAAGCTAGAAAAGCCAACTTTTTGGGAATCAAAGGGAAGACTTACCTCTTACCTCCAAAGGTAAGAGGTAAGATGTAAGAGTGAAGGGTGACACCCAAAGGACGGTAGGAGAAAGGTGAAAATGGAAGAGGAGAGATATTGGTAAGGGGTAAAGGGTAAGGCCAAAAGCTGACACCTAAAACACTTAGAATAAAAAGGGAAGGAAGAGAAGAAGGAGAAAGAGTGATGGAGAAAGCATGCAAGGTAAGCAAGTAAGCAACAGCCCGAAACCCTAAAAATTTGGGACTTAGCCAAAATTTAGGAAACTTCAAAGAGAAAACATGCAAGATGGCCCATGGGGGATCTCTCTGATCGGTTATCAATGATGGGACATCAAAAGGGGGCATGAAATGTCAACATTAATGGCGACTTCTGTGGGATGATTTCTTGCTAATCATGGAATCCAAAGGCCTTATCAATCCATTGGGCATAGATTCATGAAGGGGAAAACTTAAAAGTTGGGTCTCCTCAAAGCAAAGCAAAACAAAACATGTGCAACTACACTTGGAGAAAAGCATGAAAGCTAAAAGCATGCATTCCCTTGAGGAGAATGCAAGGTGTGCAAATGCCCTTCATGGAAAGAAAATATTTACAATATGTATATTAAACTAACAAAAAGAAAAGAATGGAAGTTTTCCTCTATCAAAGATGAACCTTTTGAAGGAGTTGATCTCCCTCAAACCATAGTTGTATACCTCACCCAGCTACAACCACTAAAAACTGTTGCCAACATGCATGTCACTGCACAAAACGCTTGCAAGGTGAAGGATCACTTCACTATAAATTTTGTCATTGCAAGGGAACCATATGATGCAAGTGTTAAATTCATCTAGCACTGGTGTCTCAGTTGAACATACAACAATAGGGGTGAAACACTTTGTAGGCAAGTCAACATCTAAGAACAAACCTTTTGTAGAGGGAAGAGAACCCATCTCACAAAAGGATGGGCCAATGTCACCATCATTGATCACCTTAATGCATGAGCTAAAACAAAAGGATAATTTTTCCAGCTCATATGGTGATGTACAAAATGCCAAATCTAATTTTTGATTTGCACAAGAAAGACCTTCCTCATGCACCTCAAAAGAGAAACTTTGAAAATCAGGCATAAAAATAAATTGAGCAACGGGAGCATCACTCTCCAAAAAAATGTATGGTTGCTCAATAACTACAAAATCATTTGCATTGATGCACACTTCATCAACATAGAACTTAGATTTTTGAGACACTTAAGTGAAGAACTAAATTCTTCAAATTTCCTCTCAATTTTAATTCTTTCTTGGCAACTAGTTGCAACAAAAATAGACTCTTGGAATGTAATGGCCATCACATCCTCTATTGTTTCCTCACTTTTATGTTGCTTTCCACAAATCTCCTCTTCTGGGGGTGATGGTTTGATGTTTAAACCTAAATAAAAGGTTTCTATAACATCCCAAAATAGGTCCTCACCTCAGAACTGCAAACTTCAACAAATTGGGGATCTTCATCCACCATAACATGGGGTTGAACATGTTTGTCGTTGCTGCTCCAAAACCATGGAGTTGTCTTCATCCATCAATCCCAAACTGAGCTGCTTGGAGGCTTCTTCTGATGTAGGTATATGTGATATATCCTCCTCATCTTCAATAAAATAAGGGAGGACATCAAATGAGAGGAATAGTTCCTCTAATTTGTCAATTTTTTCTACCCTATTAATGTTTTGTTGTTGCAACATTGTTTCATCTTCATTCTTTTCTTGCAACAAACCAAGACACTCATTGTTTTGAGCACACGAAGGCTCCTCAACAACAACTTCTTCACTCCTAGCCTGAAACTGCTCAATAGGAGTAAAAGGTTGAGCCTCCTCAAGGATAGGTTCTTGTGAGGAATGGAGATTTGCAAAACTTAAGATCTCCAACATAGAAGATCTACTTGATGGCACAAGAAGTTGTATTGGAGTTTCAAGGGGCTAATTAGGATTCTTGAAACTAAAATTTTTGTGCTTGCAAACATCTTGCACAATAGATTGTTCTAAAACAAAAGGAGGGCGAAAAGAAGTTTCAAGAGGTTTGCTAGGGTTCTTGAAACTTACAAATCTATGCTTTCTTACCCCCTCCTTAGCAGGTTGTTTTGGAACAAATGGAGGTTTTTGTTTGAAACTAGACACACAAGGGGATGCTTGAGTCTCAGGGACTTGTGCTAGAGAAATGGAAAGTCTGAGTTGCTCTTCCCTACAAACAACATTTGTTGTTGTATAATCCTCTTGTTGTTGCCTTCTTTGTGCCTCCAATTACTACTCATGTCTCCACGGAGCTTCTATATTTTACTATTGAGGATAGTGAGCTTGATGTACAAGCTCATCCTACTGTGGAAAATAACCTTGTTGCCCCTGGTATACTTGATTAGCCCACTCCCCCTAATGTAGTTCAAACTCCTGTTGTCTCCATAATTCAACCAACTATCTATTGAAATCAAGCAAAATGCTTGTAATCTAACTTGCACTTAAATTACCAAAATCTCGGGGCTGACTAGGAGAGAAACAAGACTTATTTGCAAAATGATGAGTCTATTGGGGCTATTGAATAAGGATATGTAGGTGTGCAAGAAGACTGAGTAGGATGGGGTGGGTGGTAAACATTTTGATAAGATTGAGAACCCACAACAACAGGATTCTATGGAATGAAATGGGAGGATTAACCAGCTTGATATGGCTAATTGGGAGGAATAAAGTTAGCATTATCATGAAATGGTGGGCTATACATATGGTCTCCATTATAATATAACATTTTTATACATGGAAAATGCTTTGAAATTTTCAAAGGAAAACAAAGGACTATCGAACCAAAGATTTTGGGTACATACCAAAGAGTCACCCAAAGATGTATCTTGCAAAGTCGCCAAGTGCTTGTAGAACTGCCTCCAAAGACTGAAATGCTGAAGAGCGCACCAAATCCTCAACAAGATGAAGTGAAACTAAGTTGCTTGAACCAGCTAATTTTTAACAAAGTCACCATGGTGTTTGATGATATTCATTAAAAGGAAAAATGCACTAAAGAAAGCACTATATTCTACAGCAGAAAGAAAGTAGTCCCATCGGGCGTTCTAAAAACTGTTCACATTAAATTGCACCCTGTTGAGTATGAAGTTCAGCATTCCAATGAAAAAATGGAAACAACCTCAAGGTGTGGGACCTTTGTGCATATGAGGTTGAATCTCCGAAGAAGGATGGCTTTCTTTTTCAATCCAAGTGCAAAGTGCTAGTCCAACCCAACACATGAAAACCTACAATTATCCTACTCTAACAACTCATAGGGGAAAAGGGGAGAAGGAATGCATGAAAAAGAAATGGAAGTGATACACCAAGATAGAAGGTTGTTTCTTCCTGGCCATTATTTGCTCAAATACATCATTGAAGAGGACCAAAAGACTCAAACATCTCTCTATTTAGTTGATTTCAGAGGCAAACATGGAGGTTAGGATTTAATAGAGCGTTGGAAGGAAAGAGGATTTTCCAACACAACAGTTGCAAACAATTTAACTCAAACATGTATACATAAAAATGCAAACAAACACTCCAACATGAAGGTAATGAAATATTACTCATACATAAAAGAGGAGAGAACCAACAACAATGATCAACTTCATTATTGCAAAGGAATATAGCCAATCTTTACAATAGTAGAGTGTCAAATATGGTGTCTGCAAAAGAAAATCCCCAGAGGAGCCAGAGGAAGAACCCTTAAAATGAATACATTTATTGAATTTATAGATCAAGTATAACTTGGGACAACAAATTGAACCCTAACCCTAACTAGGGTTAGCAATGAAGTATGTGAGTGAAAGATTTGAGACATCCCGTGAAAATCACGATTAGGGCATGGATTTGTTAGGAAAATCAACAAATAGCAATAAATGAGCATGGACACCCGTAAAATCCACCTGTAGAAGATAAGGGATGCAATAAATGTTGTCCTTGAAGCCCAGGAAATCATATTTGGATGCTAGAAGTGGTTAAGCATTAATTTCATCAACTAGAAAACACGTCCAATCTGTAGGAAGTTCAGGACATTGGGCCGAGAAAAACACCTTTGCAAGCATTTGAATTAAATGGTCTAGACCCCTAAAAAAAACATTTGTCAGACATCGACAATTGGGCAGTTGGAGGTCGGGAGTCAAACTTACAACTTACCTCATGCTAGAAAGAAGGAAAGAAGAAAGCACGAAGAAGAAAGGAAACATTGGGGTTAAGAGAAATTGGAGGTAAGGGAGAAGCATTACCCCTGAAGCTCAAAGCATTTGACACTTAATCAAATTCTAAAAAGAAACCATTAGAGAGACAACCGAATATCGGCAAGACCAAAGGAATGGTCCCTTCGACATTCTGATGAAGCTCATTGAGGAGAGAGTGAATATCGGAGAGACCAAAATAATCGTCCCTTTGAAATTCCAAAGGAATTGATGACCAAAATCCAAAAATCCAACTTTTCAGGAATTGGAGGGAAGACTTACCTCTTACCTCTGAAGGTAAGAGGTAAGATGCAAGAGCGAAGGACGACACCTAAAGGTGGGTAAGAGAAAGGTGAAAATGGAAGAGGAGAGAGATTGGTAAGGGGTAAAGGGTAAGGTCGAAGGCCAACACCTGAAACACTTAGAAAAAAAGGGAAGGAAAAGAAGGAGAAAGAGCAATGGAGAAAGCATGCAAGGTAAGTAAGTGACAACCCAAAACCTTAAAAATCTGGGACTTAGCCAAAATTTAGGGAACTTCAAGAAAAAAAAACATGCAAGATGGCCCATTAAGGATCTCTCAAATTGATGATCAATGATGGGACATCAAAGGGGGGCATGAAATGTCAACAATTACAAAAGGAACCCCTTGGTTATATAGGCCAAGGTGAAGGATAAGATATCATAAGATTATGACAAGTGTCTTAATTTTATGATATGAAACATAAAGTGGATAAGTATCATAAGATTGTGACAAATGTCTTAATCTTATGATATGAGACATAAAATGATAAATATCCCATGTGAACTCTAAGTAAACTTAAGTAATAATATGTGAAAAGAACCTAAGTGGATAACTAGCTAGGAAATGGGCTAGCTAGATAAAGTACCCCTTTCGCACCAACACCCCCCCTTAAGTGCAACTTAGGGAGAAGTATACAATGCAAAGATGCAAATATGGGTCTCAGCTACTAGGCCTGATGAGGTACCCATGTACATATAAATCTCTCACAAATGGAGAAAAGGAGAAAACCCAGTGGGACAAAACTCCTCTCCAAATGAAAGAAAAATAGTAAAAATGCTCTCAATAGAATGTGAAGGATAAAACCCCATGTGAGGATAAATGTCCCCCCATAAGAGAGAACAAACAGAAAAGGTCAAGTGAACCCCCCTGAATATACAATATCCTGCACTAATGGTGGATGATCAACATAAAACTCTGAAAAATGGTCCAAGATCATTGAACAACATTCCTCCCCTTAGGATGAAAATGATACATACGAGATATATTCTCATTCCTGAAAGGAATAAGTCTCTGGAATCTGCTCAAATCTCACAATGTCAGGAGTCCCAATCTTAACTAAAGAAGGTGACAATGTTGAACAATGTGAAGACTAATGTAGAGCGTCGACCAAAGATGATGGTAAGTCCTCCAAATGCTACTCCAAAAGATGTCAAATGATGACAAGCACTGATACAAAGAATCAGGTACCACTACAGAAGATGTCAACATGCATGGAGACCAAGTTGAAACTATCAACTCATGAGTATCTACAAAATTTGTCACTGTGAAAGCATATAAATGTGAAGATAGTGCAAGAGGGTCTAAATGTACCCATTTACAAAAATATGAAAGGAGAAAGCTCATTGGGAACAAAAATCCTAACCATTGATGTCCAAACTCCAAAAAATAGATGAAGTTGTAACTGTAGATGAAGAGTTGTTGATGAATCCCACACTGTAATAGGAATAATATCATAATCAAAGAGACCACTACACGAGTATCAACTGAATACTCTTGAATGCTCAAAATTACAGATTTGATACATAATCTATATGAGTATCACTAATTTTGGACACGTCTCAACTAAATATTAGTTAAAAATATAGGTACCAAGTCTCTGGATGTAGAACCTAGCCCTTTGAATACAAGGAGATTGATTCCATAACATGATTGTCTATATTGTATCTTGTCTATCAAACCAAAATGCATGGATAACTAGCTGCTACATTAATTGTGTATATAAGAACAGACACTTGATACATAGATCAATCCTAAGAAGCTTGCAATTAAAAGGTTTGGCAGATTACACTGAAGTGACAAGATTTTGACACTTTATTTTAATGTATTTACATCTTTTACATATAGGAGTTATTTGGACAACATCAATAATGCAAATCTGGAAACTCTGATGAAGAAGCCAAGCAAAAATCAACTCTGAAGTTGACAACCAAATGTGACTGGTAAATATTCCCTTCAATTGGGATGTCGCCATAATGAAAGGAACAACTAGCCCCTGTTGGTTGTCAGATGGAAGAACATCACGAAAATACACTACAAGGCTTGGTGGTCAATTAGGAAAAAAAAAAAACCACTTTTACTTACTAATGAGAAATTTATTTAAAAAAAAAAATTAATTAAAAAATATTATTGAAAAAACTTTATTAAAATAAATTAATAAAAAATCATTTTTAAAAATTTTATTTTAAATTTTTATTAAAATAAATTAACAAAATTTTATTTTTAAAAATAAAAATAAAATTATTAAAAAGAAACTTTTTAAATTTTTATTTAATTAAAATAACATATTAAAATATATTAAAAACTTTATTTAAAACTTTAATTTAAAATTTTATTAAGAACCTATTTAAAAACTTTATAATAAAGTTGGGACACCTTTCCCCACACCTACATGGCTTCCCCACACCCACATGGGTGTTAACTGTCCACCTTAGGTGTGTACAATGGGTCTGTAGAAGATTTGTGGAGATGAATATTTTAATTTATGAAATATAGCAGATAGTGGCATATCAATGTAATGAATAGTGCACAAAATTTCCAATAATTAACATTTAAAATGAATCCAAAACTTACCTCTGAAATTTGTTGAGAATTATAAACTCACATCTATGGTCAATTCACAAAGTTTCTAACATAATAAATGACATAAACTGAAGGCTCTAGTAATTCAAATTCCCTTAAGCTCCTTTTGTCTATGGACATGAATATGCTTTATTTTGTAATGAAGCTTACGTAATTGTAGTACATAATGTAGATTATGGATTGAATTGTAACTAATTTGGCTTAATGTTTATAGTATTTGAAAATAGCTATGGGAACCATTGCATTTACAGCTTCAACAGCATCTGATCCAATCTCTAATGTGCAGTATTTGAAAATAGCTATGGTAAATAATATTTGCTTTTTGTCACGTCTATCTCTTGCAACCAATGTAACATATGAAGATATTCCGATCTCTACTATTCACTAAGTGAAAGAAGCTTTGGCAGCCATTGCATTTACAGCTTTAGCTGTAGCTAGTATAATAATGTTGTCAGGAAAACTATCATAAAAATATCTTATATATTGAAACAGCCACAGATAAAATCCTAGAACCAATGCCTTTGAGAATTGTAATATTGAAATGAAACACAACAAGTGTTATGGGCTTGTACAGATTCCCATAAGAAATTTCACTGAAATCATGGCAAGTTAGTTACCTAAAGATTGTGCACCAATTATGTAGTGGTGTCAAGGAGGCCGATGAGAAAAATGGGCAGAGTTTGGTGGAAAATTTTCCATGGTTTGGTGACAACGCATAGCCATTTTTATGGAATGAAGCCAAAGCACTATAAAAAAAATTAGTAAGAGAGCCAATTTCAAGCAATGTATGGTACACAATTATCAGCTAATATAAAGTCTATTAAACATTTTTTTTGCAGAAACAAAATATAGAATCCCTACATATGGCAGTTAGAACTGAAAGTAAAACTCTCTCATTGATCATATTTTGAGACAACATTTTCCTGTGTTGGAGAGTTGTTTCATATCTGTGCATTTTACCTGTGTTGAATATTTTCATTTTTTAGTAGTTTTGAAGGCAATTCAAATATTTATTCAATACATCTCCACAACTTCCACATTGCAACAATAACTTTGGCATAACTTGGATTAAATCTAATTATTTTCTATAGGTGAATAAAGCACTTTGGAAATGGTGTACGTACAACATTTAAGGTTGAAGTCATTGCATTCTTAAAATAAACCTCTACATTTTTTTTTGGAAATCATAAACTGGCCTAAGTAATTTTATTGACTAGTGGCCAATGGCCCTGTTTTGGCCATAAATTATATGTAGTCTACTGATCAATCATTATTTGGCTACAATCCAAGTGTTGAGTGCAACTTCATTCTCTCAGTTGAAATCACATAAACCTAACCAAGTAATTTTCTTTTTAAAGGCAAAAACAATCAGCAAGTAATGAAGTGGAATACAATATAATGGAAGCAAAAACAAGCATTATGATAGGCCCTGCAATCCATCCCAATTGTGGAACAATCCATGCTCATGATAAAACTCTTGTTGTAAGCATAAATTACCACAACAATAGACTAATTTCTGATGCCTAAAGGTCTACGTGTATATAGGGAAAAAGGCAGAAAATCAGAAAAAGCACTAAGAATTGAGGCTCAATTCATGCATTTATTAAATCCTAGAGGCACAAGTATAAAGAAAAAAATCATACTATCAACAATCGTAATTTCCTCTGTTCCACGAAGTCATATTTTTGGGGGATCAAGGAAACAGGGGAAGTGAATCTCAGCAATGCATCATTTTTTGGCCATTTTGTAGTTGTATTGTATGCAAGTTGCAGTCAATGCCGGCGCAACTCGCATTTACTACGAATAATGATACCATTTTGTCACTTTATGTGAACAACAACGCTTGTTAATAGTCTCACGGCTGGCATAAGATAAATTAAAATTATAAATAAATATATTAAATATAAAATATGTAAAAATAATTAAACATATATTATAATAAAATATATTATATATAAATTTCTTTGTTTAACTTATTTTAAATAAAGTTAATATAATAAACAACAAACTAAACAAAGAAACTTACATATAATATATTTTATTATAATATACTTACATTATATAAAATATAAAACTTACCAAGAAGTAATAAGTCTTTCTTAAACGAAGGTATAAATAAAAGTTCTAAAACTAAAGGGAAATTGATTCAATGCTTAAACGACAGAGTTGGAAAAGGGAAATTATTTGTATATTCCATATCACTCTTTAAAAATACTTAAAAAGGGTTAAAAAGGGTTGTCAGGAAATTTAATTAAAATGGAAATTTAAATGTGAAGTTAGAGACATCTGTTTCATGAGAAGTGTGCAAACGTTTACATGTCAATCGCAAGCATAGGTTGTGGCCAGTTGTTTGCAGTTGATAACATGTGAAATTCTACTTTATAAACAATTTTGTCTCGTGTTATTCTATCTGCAATCTATCTGTCTTCTCAGTAGCATTTATGTTGACACAGTTTCTTCTGTAATGGCGAGCTATTGCATTGCATCAGCTCTGATATTTATTTGTCATTGTGTGTCTTTCTAGTCTAGAAGATCGTGGAATTGTCTTCAAAAAAGAAGTGGTGGTGACCAAGAAGGGGAAGCTTGGACAGAAAGAGCAAAAAGTCCTCCTTTTCCCAAGTGAGAAGGAGGAGCTCAAAATCGAATATGGTCTGCTGAATGTTCATAGAGAACTACAGAGATTACTTCATGGAACTGCTGTGAATTTGTTGAAGCACAAGAATCTGGGATTTGACTTCATTGAAGACATACAAGATGTGTTTGTCACTGGCATGAAGAAATGGGAACGACAGAGAGACACCCGGCTTCAGCACAAGTGCTATTAGGCAAGCAGCATGCAACCCAGAAGTGTTAATGGTTGTTTACTTCTTTTAATTATGTATGGCCTTTGTTTTCATTTGAATCTTTTTTCTTTTAGCTTGTTCTTAAGTTAACAGGGAAAAAAGTGCTGGATTTACCCCTGCGGTGGAGTTGGAAGATCTATATAAAGCTTGATTCTTCTGCATGTGAATTATTACTTATTCCCTCAGAAAAATCAAACAGGGCAAATGACTTACCTCAAGATTCTGCAAAGCTTGGAGATGATTGAAACGTCTACAGCCGTTCAGTTTTAGTCTGACTTTTTACTGGCCGTCCGCTTTTATGCCCTTTCTTTCACAGACCCTGCATATTGGACACAAACCCTTTCAGGTGGTTTTTATGAACTTAGATGTCAGGCTAATAGATTTTACTATTAAGCGCTACTATGTCCATTTAAACATGTAACAAACCTGTCGTTTGATTATGAGCATCAACGCTGCGATACAATATTGGTTGTTGAATATTGAAGGTAGGGCACACTGAATATTGGACACAATTTTGTGTTGAAATGTCACCCGCTGAGATACTGGTAATGGCTAGATCCGTCAATGGTTGAATGTTCTAAATGCTTGAAGAAGCACTGTCCAAAAATGAAGGAAATAAAGAAAGCCTGAAGAATCTGAGGAATGTTAAGGGTGGCATGGGTGTGGAAACAAGAGAGCAACGCAGGCCGGAAGATTCATCCCTCGTTCATCTAGACACCAGCACTGGAAATTGGTAGGTGTAAATCAACAATCCACAGCCTTTGCCACCATTCTCCCTACATGAAATATTAGGACACCCTAACGAATAGTTTCCAACCTGCACACAGATAACAAAACAGTTTTAGAATCAGGGAAAACATAACCAGCGAGAAAGAATTAAAACCTAAGTGTGCTCATCGTTAGAATCTTGGCCATAGTTTTCATTTTAATAGACATCCTCTAAAGCCCTCGTCGAAACCTTATTTCCAAGCTACAGCTCGCCAAATTGGAGGAGTCAAAGGTCAATACCAGCAAGGAAGAGTTTGGAGGAGCGAAAACCAACAGCGGCAGAGGAGAAAAATGTGCCGAGCAATGCAGATATTTTAACACAAGAACCCTAGCTATCGTCCACGCGGTTGCAACGCATAGGGACAAGGTACACCAACTCCGGGTGTAAACATTAAATGCATGAAAAGGAGAAGAAATAATGAACGGTAAAGATCTATTTTAGATGGTCTTGCATCCGTTTGTTGACCGTCGATAGAGAAAAATGAATCGGCAAACTTCATTGAGGGGACACCTTTCGCTAAATATAAAACTTTGCAAAAACTTTAATGAAGTTAAATGTGGGGCTTTAAATAAAGTAAAGTTTACTTTATAATAAATTGAAAGCTTTCTTAAAAGATTTATGGGTGGGCAAATAAAGTTGAGTCCCCATGGATCCACACCCCATCCTTTATGGGGTGTGGGACCCATGGGTCCACAACTTTACGGGGTGTGGGACTCTATGTAGGTACTTCATATCCAAAGTTTTATTATTATTATTTTTGTTTTTTGGTTTTTTTTTAAACAATTATTTTTAAAAAAAATTAAAAAATTAAAAATTCGCAAATTCAACTAAAATTGACAAATTTATAGTCAATTTTAGCTTTTTTAGATTTTTTGAACGCAATAGCAGGGTTGGATTTGACCCAGAATGCTCTGAAATGGCAGTTTCTTGTTTGATTTGGCAATGAACCTTCTACTTCAAATTCCTATAGATCTGGTCTCTAGTGTCCCACTCAGACGAAATAAAAGGCAGATCTGACTTTCTTAGCTGCTCTAGACTCAATGGCAAACTTAGAATTTCTCCAAAAAGCTTCAGAAAACTTACAACTAGCAAGTCAATGTATGAACTCTCCTAGAAACTGATATCTTCTTCGCACTTTTCTAATTCTCTAGATCATACAAGGATGCAAAAGAAGAGCATACTCAATGCTTTGAAAAAAATTGCTCTACAGTTCCAAATTTCCTAAAATATTGTTAACTCATAACTCATTTTGCTCTAATACCATGTAAAATTTGCTAAATAGCATACCCAAGATACAAATGATTGAAGGAAAACAAATACAGAAATAATCGATGAGAAAAAATAAACTGTATTCCTCTAAAGGGAATGCAAAGCTTCTATGAGCTTGAGAATTGGAATGAATGGTGTGAAATTACAAAGGAACCCTTAGTTATATAAGGCCAAGGTGAGGGATAAGATATCTATAAGATTACTTGACAAGTGTTTTAATGCTTTTATAAAGTGATAAATATCCCATGTGGACCCTAAGTAAACTTAAGTAATAAGGTGTCAAAAGAACCTAAGTGGATAACTAGCTAAAGAAGCGAATAAAAGTAGAAAATGAACTAGCTAGATAAACTATGGGGAGGTCATAGACCTATGTTTGAAGTAGTTTCATAGTGTAATACATTTGTTGAAACAATAAGTTGTTTGCATTCTTCTTGCATTCTGTAAAGATTTGTTGTTTTAGTATGAGGGTTTGATATAGTATATTTCATTAAGTGGTATCAGAGCAAGAGTCACCGAGTGTGTAAATAGATTGTTGAATGTGAGGTAGTTTGCACTAGAACTTGTGGTTGTGGGTTTGAGAGAAAAGTAATCAGAAAGCCTCCATGAAGAAACCATGGTGGTGGAAGAAATAGAAATATGGTTGTATCAAAAGAGGGTTTTAGAGCCCTACAAAGACAAGTTCAAGCACTTCAAAAGAGAATACATAGAGGATTTGAGAGCAAAGAGCCGAGATAAAAGTGAAGATGAAGCTGAAGAAGAAGCACAATTCGAAGAAGAAAAAGATGCAGTAGAAGATCCTGAGCAAGTTAGATTGTTTAAAGCCCTCTCCAAGATTGAAAAAGGCCAAAGGTTGAAGTTTCCACATTTTCTAGAAATCTTAATCCAAAAGTGTTGATTGATTGGATCAATGATATGGAGGAGTATTTTGAGTATGAGGAGGTTGAAGATCTGAGAGGGCCAAGTTTGCAAAGACCAAGTTGAAAGGTCATGCTAATATCTAGTGGAAGTACAATTAGAAAGAAATAGAAGAGGAAAAGGAAAGATCACAAGATGGGATCAAATGGTGGATAAGTTCAAGTAGCAATTCATTCTTATTGATTATGAGTTAGAGTTGTTGAGAAAGATGCAAGGCTTGAAGCAGTCAAACAAAACAGTCAAAGAATACATAGAGGAGTTCCATAGAATCAGCATTAGAATAGGCCATTTAGAGACCAACAAGGAGAAGGTATCCCTTTACATCAACGGGTTGAATCCAAGTATCCATGAGGAGTTGAGTTTGGTTAGAATGACTACCATTGAAGATGCCTATCAATTTGCTTTGAAGGTTGAGGAGAAGCTAAATAAAAGATTTGAAAGCAAGCAAAGAGGAAAAGGTCATGGTGGAAAGACTAATGGAAGATCTTATGGAGGCCGAAATGAAGATCAAAATAACAATGAAGAAGCTAGCACAAGTCAAAATTAGAAGGGAGATAATGCCTACCAACCTCATGACCAAAATAATAGTGGACAAAGAGGAAGATGAAGACCTGGGTGAGGACCTGAAAGAGGAGGCTTTTGAGGAACCTATTTCAAATGTGGAGGAGGACATCGAGCATATGAGTGTTTGCTACATCAAGGAAGGACAAATAGAAGACTTGAAGGTAATGCACGAGTTGCACATGTAGATGAAGAATTGAATATGAGCATTCTGAAGATGCAAAGAGAGGAGAAACTCTTGTTATTAGGAAAGTGTAAGAGACCAGGTGTCTCTCAACCCGATCACTGGCCAATAATACTGAGGGTTTTGTTTTGTTTCCTGAATTTCTGGTTTTTTGGTGTTTTTGCAATTAAAGAACAAATTGCGATTTTGCAAGAAATGACTGGAAAAATAATATAAAATAATAGATGCATAAAAACTACAGAACATAGATCAAATCTTGATGCCAGATGGTTTATTAATCTTCCCAGATGATTACAACTGCAATATTTAAACATTCAGACAAAAAGGCAAGCATTTTATTGAGAACCTGGATAAGCTTGCAGGCGCCAGAAAGAGAGACTGAAATGGTACGGCTGAAAGATATGATGCAATCTCCCACCTCGAAACTGATGAAATGTCTCCAAAAACCCTAGGCATCCACTTTGCAAAAGACAGAATGAAAAAAGGCAAAGCGATTTACTCTGGAGATGAAGTACGGCCCTGGCTGCAGCAAATGTACAGCCTGTACCAGCAAGAAGGAAATCCGTACCTTCTTGGAAAGTGTGCCAAACCACTGGGAAAGGATCTCAGTTAAGTCGCCCCAGTATCTGATGAATAATCTCCTTCAAAATCTTTCCTGAATCAAATCAATAAGCACAATTGTAACCTCTGAATGAAGTCACCCTGTTGACAATCTTCAACTGGTATTTCACAGTCTCAGTATGTCGGATTCTGAAGAGGGAACGTTCTTCAAAACCTGTTGATCTACAGAAACCCTAGTTTCTCAAACCCCAATGCTCTCCAAGAGATGAAATAAGACAAATTAGAATAATCACCTAATGAGTTCGATTTGCCTTTGAAAGAATATATATCCTTCTCAAAATTTCGACCTTCTCTCATAAATCAATTAAAATGCATTTAATAATATTAATTCGCCTCTTTTTGACTTAGGCAATAATATTAAAATAATGGCGTCCCTTTTAATGAATAAATAATTATTCATTAAAGTAATAATTCTCCTCTATTATAAAGTATTAAATACTTTATAATATGCCATTAATAATTAATATTTTAATATATCATTAAAGTGACTTTATAACATGAAGTCAAAATAATAATCATTTAATTATTATTAAATGCTCCATTATTTTCCCACTGCTCATCAAACTGTCCAACTGGGTCGAAACAAAGCTGACCAGCTAAACCAGGTGCCCTGCCCAAAATAGCAGCGCCCGCCTACCTGACTTACTATAAATAGTAAGTATCTGTAAACCACTCTGAAAGTGTCTGCAAAGGCCCAAACCTAACTCAACTGCTGGAGTGATGTTCCCAACGCTGGATAACTGCCTCAAGTGATCCTCTAAACACTTATGCCAGCCTACAAGGATCTGAATAATAGGCTAACCTCTGACACAACGGTACTGCCTAGGAAGGGGACATTACAGTCCGCCCTCCCTGAAATTGCTTGTCCTCAAGCAATCTCAGCTCTGGATGCTGTAAAATCTCCTTTGACTCCCACGTAGCATCCTCAACCGACAAGTCTCTCCATTTGATCAAATACTCTCTGATAACTCGCCTCTGAAGATGTCTCTCTCTCTAACATCGAGGATGGCCTCAGGCACTAATATCAACTTCCCCTCATCATCAAGGGGTGGCAGTACTGGAGAGGGAATCACATGCTGACCCAATGCCTTCTTCAGGCGTGAGACATGAAATACGTTATGCACCCTGCTATCCGCCGGTAAATCCAACTCATAAGCAACCTTGCCCACTCGTCGGTAACGGAATGTCATAGTAGCGGTTTCCAGCTTCTCTACACCCGCTCTTCCGGTGGAAGGCGATGTAAACGGCAACATGGGATGCCGCCATGACCGCCCGCGCGGTAAAGAAGCGGCTCAACCCTTTACGATCAGCATAACGCCAGCGATTAAGTACTTGGCCGAATATTGTCGAGAGACCTCAAAAGATGTCCTGGCGACTGCTGCATCTCATATCTCTGTGAAACTTCTGCTATCCATCAATATCGGAAATCTCCGAAAGGTTGGGCTATAATACTACCCATACACAATGCGGAAATCATCGTATAGTCTTAGTAGTAAGAGTTATGAAAAACAATACTCCGAGGTATATCCACATCACCCAGAATGCTGTCGGCTGTATGATGCGTGGAATAGCCCTCCCCACCCGCGGTGACGATGTTGATGCGGTAAATGCGTGCGTGGATGGTAGGTAGTACTCGGTGTCGGTTAGGGTCCACGATGCACGAACAACTCACATAAAAGTTGCTCATGAAAACCGTGTCTCTATTAACGACCTTATAGTCCAAAGAGCAATATGTAACGAATACCTCTCGAGAAAAGCTCTTCAATGCAATGCTGTGAATGTAGTAGTGATCTAGGAAAAATCGCTTGGCTTTTGTCGGTAGATCTGCAACTTCATGAAATAAATCTTTACAGGCTTTCCGGCGGCCGTATTGATAAAGTCCCATCGATAAACGCTTTCCCGCTTTGGCCGGTGTCGAAAGTGAAACGATCGGCCAAGATATGGCGTGTTCTGCTTGTTACTATTTGGAAAGCGAACACTCCTCAATTTATCTTGAAGAACATGGATCTTTAACCCTTTCCGTAAACCGTTCACGAGTACCGGCTTATATGTTTTGGGGAAATAGCGAGGGATGGCACGCCATAGAAAAGATCATGAAAGGCTCTCAGAACTGTATCCTTCAACTCTGAATCAGGAACCAGAAAAATCCGCCCTTTGTAAATGATCAAGTCATTCACAACGGTATACCTACTATCCTGCTCTGTCCCATCAACAATGCTAGAAGCCCATGGGTTCTTAGCATACTATGTAATGATCCGATGCCTCCAATCCTCGGAGATCTGTGCCATAGCATTCAACTGAGGTCTTTGAGACAAGGCGTCAGCTACAACATTCTGCTTCTAATAAAGGTAATGTCAAATCATCTGACTGCGCAATTTCTTGCGACCCATTTTGTTGTCTCTCATTAGGTCACCAGCTATCCAAAGTGTTTGTTTGTTGTGGTCTATCGCTTGCTAAACTTTGCCACCTACCAAGTATTGCCTAAATTTGCTTAAGCGTACAATAGCTAACATTTATTTCCTTGTCATAATCTTTTGTAAAACCTCTCCCGGGACCCCTAAGCTTCCTACTCTCAAAAGCAATAGGTGTCTCGCATCAAAGCGGCGCCAGTAATGCCCTCTCTGAGGGCATCGCGGTACTGGAAATCTGGAAATGACGTAAAAGTCAGGTAATAACTAACCTTGGACGAAGTCGCTGATCTGTAAACTTTGTCAAAGCACTCCTGAGCCTGTGGTGACCAAGCAAAAGCCCCTTTCTCTGTCAAATCAGTAAGGGGTGCGGCGTGACGTGAGAACCCACTAACAAATCTCTTGTAAAAAGCACACAACCTAATGAATCCTCTGAGCTGCGTAAGGTTCTCTGATACTGGCCACTCAACTATAGCTCGGACCTTCTCAGGGTCCATACTAACTCCCTTGGCACTGATGATGTGTCCAAGATACAACAACTCAGCCATGCCTAGCTCGCACTTGGACTCCTTGGCATAAAAGGACTCCTCAGCCAAGATACCCAAAACTGCATCCAAGTGAGCTAAATGCTCCTCCCATGACCTATTGTACACCAGGATGTCATCGAAGAAGACCAACACAAATCTCCGTATATATTATAGTTGAGTAAGAATTTAGTGGTGGAAATACATTTGAGAGAAGAGATATAGGAGTTCATTATAGAGTGAAATACTATCACAAAGAAGCCATTTTTAGTTGGAATTTTGGAAGCTTATTTGAAGGAGAGTCTAGAACAGCAATTCTGGAAGGAGAAGCTTTAAAATCAGGCATGAATCCTCCTAGTTTATAACTTTTATTGAAGTGTTGTTTCCTTTTTGGTCTTGTGATTGTTGCTTTCAATTAGCTCTAGTAGGAGAGAACTATTTTGATGAATATTTAAAGCAATGCATTGAAGGAGAAAATGTGTAAGGGATTCAATGATTAAGGGGGATTGTGAAAAGGGGATTATATGAGTAAAGAGCTTAAGGGATTAGTTTACTTATCTTACATTAGAGGGAAATAATAGAAAAAGATAAAAAGGGAAGGATTTATTTGCATTTTGAATGACTATTGCATGTTGTGTATGGTCTCTGTATATGGAGAATACGTAGATGTACTTATTATCTACTAGGATCGAAATGAAGGAAGAATCAAGTAAGGTCTTTTAGCTTAAGTTATTAGGATAACTGAGACAAGCTAAGTACTCCTAGGATAAAGATTTCCTAATTAGGAGGATTGATTCAAGACACTTGTAGACTGTTTCATTTTTAGTAGGTTCGTATGATTGTAGGATGTCTGGGGTGACGAATTCACCCATTGAAAGACAAAACCTATGCATAGAGTAAGGAAGCCTCAAGTCAAGTCGGCCCTGAGTAGTGTTTATGATAAATGACCTACATTCGAAGTACTGAATGAGAATACTTTGGCCAAAGTAGTGAAAGGTACGACATCCACTTAGGTGTGAGATAGTTGAGACTACACTGTCAGTTCATTGTGATCTGAGTACTAGTTTGAGATTGTGAAATAGCAAAGTTCTAGTTGTGTAGGACACAGCACTATCCTCAGTTGGTAATCGTTAAAGAATACCCTACCAATCTCTTCTTCGAAGGGAGGGCCATCTATCTAACGATAGGTGTGCGGGGGACCGCATTATAAGTCCGTGGTTGGCGGAAAAGCGCCCGAGTGATGTTTCTCCTCCACAGCAAGCGGCCGATGTACCAAGATTTGAAAGGACGGATTCCTGGACCTTCTTACTTCTATTTGTGCAAAAGCTTACAAGCTATGTATGTAACTGTATTACTTTTGAACTCTGATTTGTATTTGCAATGAAAATGAAATTCATGTGGAAAAAATATTGTAACTTGTATACATTTATCAATAAAGAAAGGAAAATTTTTATTGTATTACCTTTGTTACTTGTTACCTTTACATGTTTAAAGTGAGAATTGGAAAATCTTAATTTACGCAAGGGACAGGTCGTTACAAAGTCTGCCATGGGAAGAGAGGGAAATGGCAAAAGGTTTATGAAGTCCGCCCGTGGACATGTCAAGACCATTGGAAAGTCCGCCTTGCATTTGGAAGGAAGTTTGGAAAGTCCACTTGGAGAATGGGAAAACATGTGCAAAGTCCGCCCAGCACTTTCAGAGGAAGTGGAAAGAAGTTCTCAAAGGCCGCCATCAATATGGAAGGAAATTCATAAAGTCCGCCATGAGAATGTCTAACTAGCCACAAAGTCCGCCCAAGCCTTAAGGAGTATTTGGCAAGCTAACTATGAAGTCCGCCTAGACACTAAAGGGGTAATGGAAAAACATTTGTGAAGTTCGCCACCTTTTGGAATAAAATTCATGAAGTCTGCCCCAAAATATGATAAAAATTGTCTAAGGCATGAAACGCCTAGAGGAGAAGTTGTGAAATGGCAAAGGCATGAAGAAAGTCCGCCTATACATTATGCCAAGAAGCTAGAAGGCCCGCCCTTGAATCTAATGCAAAATATCTAAGGCATGAAGTGCCTAAGGCAACTTGTCAAGAAATTCACTAAGTCCGCCTAGCAAATAGAAAGAAATCTTGGAAGTCCACCATAAGAAGTGATGAAAATGTCATGGAAAGAACACTCCAAATTTCGAACTTGAAAGAGAAAGGAGATAAAATCCATGGAATTAGATAAAATTCGCCAAAATAAACAAAAATACATGGATAAATAAAAATTAAAGGTTGAAAAATCAAAAAATTCACATATTAAACCTTTAATTACTTTCAACACTTAGAAAAATTTGAACTCCAAAAGAAAAACCTAAAGATTTTGGATAGAGATAAAGATGACGCCTAGAGAAAATTAGAAACTTGCCTTGATAAACAAGAGTCCAAGTTCGATGAACTTGAGAAACTGCTAAAATGAATCAAGCTTCTCAACCTTATAAGGCGTTTTCAAGTCATTTTCAACTCACAAGTTCGATTGAGAAGATTAAGTCCTCTCCAATTCACGAAAGATAGAAATTTTGAGAGATAAAATTTTTCAGAGGAAGAATATTTGAAAGATAGAATATTGAAAGTGAGTGATTTTTCAAGGTGAAGAACGAAGGAAGAAATAAAACTTTGAGTTGAAGATCAAAATTTTCAAGAGAATAGCTTGCTTTTATAGTGATAAAGGCAAGATTTTCGAAGTTCAAAGCTAAATTGCCATCCAAGGAGTATAATTCCAGAGTTTGATGGAATTTTTTACTTCTATCTTTATTTATCCTCACCAAAATTTACTAAGTGTTTTTACTTTCAGCTTGATTTTTCACAAAATATAACCTTCAATAGGCTGAAAGTTAGAATTTTCAGGGAGAAAATTTAAAGAAAATCATAAGTTTTAAAATTAATATATTTTCTTTTCTCGCAGGTTGATGACCACCCCTAGAGAATCTTCGAAGAAAGCATAGATAAAGTTCACGAGCAACGGAGTTCAACAAGAATCAAAGATTAACTCCAAAAGGAAGAACATCATGGATACAGACCTCGGACATGTGGACCTCAAGGAATTCAAGAAGAGAATGTTTGGACTAAACGGACTCCTGCCTACAGCCATTGCTCGAAGAATGGTGCGGAATGGAATCTTCCAGGCAGCTGGATTTCCTCCGATGTTAGAGTGTGTTGAGTTGATGATTGAGTGTGCTAGGCATTACAATTTGGAAGAAAGACAGATCATTGCTCCCAATGGAAGGATTTTGGCACATCTTGGAGAAGTAGCAATCCAAGAAGCATTCGGCATTTCCAAATACATCCGGACTTCATATAAGACCAAATAAGAGGCAAGGGGAATTTTTGAAGACCGGATAGATCAGTGTGCAACTGTCATCAACAAAACATGGTGGGAAAAGCCAAGGGCTTCTGCAAAAAAGATGCCTAAGAAATTGCGCCGAACAGACTTCAAAAAAGACTATGGTGATATAATCTTGCTTTTGAACAAGATAATGGGCAGTCCTCAAGGCACGCCATTCAAAA
>VDFB02092056.1:0-24264 GCA_007258455.2 Sequoia sempervirens | reverse complement strand
TCTCTTCTCCTCCTTGCATTCTTTTTGAAAATGACCAGTCTTGTTGTAGTTCCAACATTTCACCTTGGAATTTTTACTAGGAGGCTTAAATCTCCCCAAATACTTGGACTTAGACTTCCTATCTTTCTTCTTTCCTTTCTCCTTTGATATTCCACAAATAGGAAAGGACTCCTTGGCCATCTCAGAAGACTTCCTCTACATATCTTCTTACAACAACAAAGTAACCACATCATCCATCTTGAAAGTAGTTGTCATGCTTCCAATAGCCATCACCAGGTGATCCCATTAGTATGATAAAGAACACAATAGGAGAATACAATGGTCTTTATCATCTATTTTCACACCACCAAACCCAACTATGCAAAAACCATACCAAAGGCATTGATGTGATCTGTAATGGATCCTCCTTCCTCCATCTTTAGAGAATACTTATTTCATAGGAAAAACTTATTTACCAAGAATTTCCCTTGATAAATATCTCCAAGTTTCTTACAAAGACTAGTTGTAGTCTTCTCTTAATGGAAATTCAGGAGAATAAAATAAGCCAAATAAAGTCTTATCAGACACTAGGCTTTCTGGTCCATTTGATCCCAATCTTATTGGGTTGTTGTGGCTAGTTTAATGCTAGATATTATAGCCTATAGATCTCTATCAATGAGCATATCCTCCATTATGAGTTTTCACAACTAAATTTTTTTTCCATTAAACTTCTCCATCTTGATTCTTCTTGATGTGATTTCCATATTAATCAAGCAATAATATTATAAAAGGGCATTCAACCTTATCAAGACATTTCAAGGAAGGTGAATTTTCAACTAGGAAATAAAGTACTCCCCTTGCCTCCAACTCAATAGAGGTTGACAATTGAAGCCCCTCTAGGAGATAATAAAAATATTATATGTGTTTTCCACCTCACATCTGACCATGATGGTTCTAAATTTCCTTAAATGAATAGGTTTATGCAATTGACCACCACTAAAGATGTTATCAAAGATATCATGGAGGAAAGAACTTCATCAAATAAATATGGCGACTTTGCAAATGGATACCTAGAATTTGAGCCTGATGATGATAAAGGAGGGGACATTTATATCACTTTGGATGAACCTACCTCTGTCGTTATCACCAAAATCCAACAACATGTCAACCAAAAAGGTACCCAAAATTCTCCCAAGGTGTTACTAGAGCTAGTGTAATCTAAAAAAGGGAAAATGTATCACAAAATGTAACTAATTATTCTTCTAAAACTCCAAGTGTGTTATCCATTGAAAAATCAAATGGAACTTTTGACATAGTATAATTCTATAAAAACTCCAAAGTGTAGATCTCTCAAGTGGAATATTTAAGGATGAATCCTAAAGAGTTAGACAGGTTGATTGAATATGTCAGACCAAGACATTCTGAGTTACACACAAGTCTAGATGAAAGAATGTTGAGCACTCAAAATGTGGTGGTCAAGGTGGAATCTAATGGTAATCCCCTTGCATCACATGCTTTTTATGAGAATCCCAATCCATTTTGCATATCGTTGTTTGTAAATGGATATAGAGTACACAATTGCATTATTTACTCTAGTGCTTCTAGTAATGTTATGCATCCACAAATCGCATGAGCCTCGAGGTTGGAGATGACTAAGACATTAAAAAAATGATATTTTATGGACTCTACAAATGTTCACTTAATCAGATAGATTAAGGATGCTCAAGTAGCACTTGCAACCTATCCTAACAAATGGCTCAAGCTAACCATTCTGGTCGCAGACATACTGGCTAGTTATGGTATGCTTTTAAGTAGAAGCTTTTGTGAGGATCTAGGGGGCGAAATACAATTGGATTAGTCATACACTACTATACCCATTGGAAATAAGAAATTACACCCGGAGCTCAAACCCAAAGCGAAAATAATAGTGCTTAAGTCAAAGGATCCCAATGCCCAAATCCTATTTGAGGAAAATTAATTTGGGAATTACATGTTGTTTTTGGATGAAGATAAAGAATTCAATGCAGTTGTTTTGGGTCTGAAACCAAAAATTTGAACAATAGAATTTGACAGAAGTTGCTTCAATTATGGATCAAAAGTAGGTGTGGTCCTCATTTCCCCTTCTGGGAAACAATACCCTTTCTCCTACAAGCTGGAATTTTCCAACACTAATAATACTGATGAGTACAAAGCCCTCTTTTTAGAGTTAGCTGAGGCAAGTAACATGGTAATCAAGATGCTTAGATTCCTTGGTGATGTGGAATTGATTGTTAAACAGGTACAAAAAAATTTCACTGTCAAAAACGAAAGATTGGGGCATTAGAGAAACTAGGTATGGGATGCCTTTGAGTATTTTGATGCATTTCCAATAGAGGTTGTTCCTAGGGAAAGAAACTCTAGGACTAATTCCATAGCTATCTCTACTTCCCTCTTTCTACCTCATTTGGATTTCAAAAATAGCTCTTACAGAATTGAGTTAATCTATTGACCCAGTGTTCCAGACAATGTTAACCACTGGTAGGTGTTTGAAAATGATAAGTAGATTCAGGCCTTCTTAGAGAATGCCAAAATGTTTCCTCAAACCTTCTTTGAAGGGAGTTCCAATGAGTGCAAAGAATTTTTTCATGATGATGCCATTGAACTGAAAGAAGGAATCATACAACTTAAAGGTAACAAAATCCCTAAAGGGCTAGTCTCCTTGGAAGATTTATTTGATCTTCATGATCGGTCTATTAAAAGGAAGATGAATGAATCTCTCAATAGCTCTAGAGATTTTGAAGCAGTAAACATTGGGACACATGATTATCCTAAGATGGTCTACATCTAGAAGTGTTTCTCTCCAAAAGAAAGAGAGGAGATGATAACCTTGCTCATAAAGTACAACGAGGATTTTCCTTGGTGTTGTGCGAACCCTTTTCCTAGCACCTGCAAAACAACATGAATAAACGAGTTAGACAAGGAATTATAAGCTAAAACAAGGATTCCCCATGAAATCCATTTGCAAACTCAAAATAGGAAAGAAAATGATGAAGAACACAATACAAAAGATAAAACTAGATTTAATCCTAATTAGAGAAGCAACACTTGATCCCATGGGGGAATTGGTGCCAATTTGATGTGAAAATTGGCCCTTTCCCAATTCCTATGATGAAATATTGATATGTTGAGAATGATATTGATCCACTTTTGATGAAAGATGAGAACTCCAAGCCAAATCTACAAAAAACCTAGCTAAGAATTCAAATGATGGATGAGAATGGCTAAGTATTTTAGCATGGTAACTTTGCAATGTTTGTGGATGATAAAATGCGGAGAGGAGCTTTTCATTTATAGGATTTCAAGATGGATGAAGGCCCAAATTTGAGCAATGTGGGACTAACATTCATCAATGATATGATGCCACTTGTCAAGCTATGAATGGATGATGGATGTGCAAGATTTGGGGTTGTGCCAATAAATGCCAATATTTGAAATTCAAATTTGTTGAAATGACATGCAAGAGAGAAGGGAAAATGCAATAAATGCCACTTGGCTCAAGGAAAAGGACATGTAAGAGGTTTTAAATTCCTTGTTGGATGTACATGTTGACTTGGAAATTTTTGAATTCAAATTGAGAGAATATTCCAAAAGATGCCTTGTGAGGAAAATAGAGATTTAATAAATGAATTAAATCTATTTTCATGTGCAACTTGCATTATCTAGAGGATGTGACATGAGATGATGTTAAATTAATCAAGGGTTAATTAATTTAATAGGAGATCAGATGATGTGACTTATTTGACTTAGACTTATGGATTTATTTAAATCAAATAAGAGAGGAACATGATAAGAGGCTAATTAAATAAGGATTTTGATTTATTTAATTAAAAGGGGTGGTGTTAGATTAAATCAAATAAGGTTTTAATTTATTTAATTTAATGGATAGGCTTTAGAGATTTAATCAAATAAATTGATTATTTAATTAAATAGGGATAATTAGGTTAGATGGATTGATTTAATTAACAAAAGAGATTGACTTAATTAGACAAAATGATTTATTTAATTAAGAGACGAATATTGATGGATTTAATCAGATAGGGGAATTTGATTAAACGATTAGACCAAGGGATGATTCAGGTAGAAACGATGTTAGTAAGTCAGGATCAGATGCACAATGTCAATCAGTATATTTTACGTGTCTACATTTTTCCCCTCTTTGAAGCAATGCACTTGTTGCGTTGGTTCAAAGAAAAAACGATCTTGATCAAAGCCAAAAAAATTTGATATTTCAAAACTTGCCCCACTGTTGCATGGTGAGAGAAAACATGCCATTATAATGCCTCCTCGAGAGATCGGACGAAAATTTCAATTTTTGGGTGATCTCGCAAAAAAGATAACAAAGTGCCCGATAGGTCTGCAAGGGGTCCAGGAGGCTAAAAACATGTCTAAACACAATAAAACTATGAAAATCAAGCCTCAAATGGAGAAAAACAAGTTTGGGGGTCCAAAACCCTAGCAAGACAGCCCTAGAGGGTCAAAAAACCCTAATTTTTAGGCTTAAAAGGGGCCCGAGGGGTCACTTTCAAGTCATTTTCACACACCTCCGCTAGCAAACCTTGAGATTCGAGTTCTGACCCTCCGATGATATGGCGCAATGATAGCTTCCTCTACACATTTTGGACTGAGTTCGGACCTACTAGCAGCCACCTAGCATCGGGGCATCGGTATGTGATCCTTATCGAAGATTAATTTTTTCATTTAACGCATTTATTACATGTTTAAAAGAGAGCTTGCCTCCAACGGCGCTATTATAGCACCGCTCAGTGTTTAAAGTGCACCGCTAATTAGCTTTTTGCGCTGCAGTAGTGCTATTCAGTGTCACAACAGTGCAGTTTGGAGTTTAGAAACTCCGCTGTTGGGCTCGTGCTCAGCTCGGACTCAGCGGGTCAGTTTTGACAAAGTGCGTCGCGGCGGTGCCCTTTTCACGAAAACTGCGATGCTGGAAAGCAAAGTGCGCCACTGCGGCACTTTTTGACTCAATTTTGGGTCCAACGTTGAAGTTTGAGGAAAATCAAACTACGACGCCGTCACAAACTGCGCTGTTTGGGATGAGTTTGGAGCGTTTGACGAGGAATTTTTTCAAAAATTTTAACACAGTGACTTTCCTCTATGTAGGATGGGCCTAGGGAGCTTTATTTGTGGGAGCACCAGTCGCGGGACCTAGCGAGCATTTTATGAGACCTGAGCGATAGAGACCAAGACTGACTAGGAGTCACTGGCCTATGGTACATTGCCTATGTAGCACTCGTGCGCACCCACCTCAGGATGTTGTTAGCACTGGCTGAGAGGTGGCACAGTGAGACATCGTCATTTCATCTTCCCACTGGCGAGGCGACCGTGACCATGGAGGATGTCTGGCGTATTCTTTGGTTTCCTATTAATGGCCAACGAGCGATTTATGATATGGAGGGTTGTGATTACTGCACCAAATTCCTCGCCACATAGGACATTATTTACTGTGAGGGGCAGATCAAGCTAGAGAGATACATAGTTATAGCACCTCCCTTCCGCTAGGTAGCTGCAGCGATCATTTCGCGTTTTGTTGCCCTAGACCGACAAGGATGGTATTTCAGTCTTGGCTAGGGTTACTGTTGGGAGATGATGGTTTGGGATAGGCCGGTTCAGTTTGCATGGGGACCCGTCCTTCTGGCTTCACTCTACAGGGATTTGCATGAGTATGCATATATGGATGGCAGAGCTCTGGGGGCCGGCGTGACACTTCTTCATATCTGGGTGTGGGAGCACATTTTTGTGTTACATCCATGGGTGGTTCCAGTTTTGATGGGGGTAGAGGATGCCCTCGTGGCACTCAGAGGTGGTGTGTCCTTCACACACACTGGCGAGCACAAGATCCCCTACTAGAGGCAGGTCCTGGATGAGATGCTTGTCTTTACTTGGCATCCATACCTTGGTCGGCCTGGGTGGGCCGACGATGCTGCTCAGCTCTTCTACTACCACCAGGATCGATACATGCAGGGCCAAGAGCACACGATGATTGAGTGGTACCTGCTAGGGTGCGTGCAACATCAGTTTGGAGAGCCGCAGGATCGGCCTGATGACGGTTATGTAGTCGTCTTTGCACGTAGTATGAAACAGGTAGCATGGGGGCCCAACATTCCTACCGCGGAGGCAGTTGATAGCTTTCAACAGTTGGTAGCCTGACCATGGGCTTATGATCAGGGCCCAGCAGATCTAGGCACCACACAAGCCTTCAAAGATTGGTTCAGACCTCCCCTATGGTTGACCATTCGAGGTGAGGATCCAGAGGCACACAGGGTTAGAGGCAGGGGGAGAGGACGAGGACGAGGACCAAGGATCGAGATTTGACAGGATCCACCAGGGTTGCCCCCAGTTCCACCAGGTCACAGGGATGTCCATATGCAAGATTAGTAGCAGGATCCATAGTCCCACCACCACGAGCCGAGGGTGAGGACCAGCCTCACATACAACCACAGGTACAGCCAGCAGGGCAGGCAGATGCACGGGATGCCTTTATTGCACAGTTGCAGGAACAAGTTTAGGCACTGATAGTAGAGAAAGACCAGGCGAGGGCTGAGAGAGAGTAGCTCCGATCAGAGAGGGATTAGGTTGTGCAGCAGAGACAGGCTGCAGAGCTATATGCAGCCATAGAGCTAGGTCGGCAATAGTCGATTGAGAGCATGACAGCCTCCTCCTCCCAGGGTACAGTGCTGGTACGATCCTACAGATGTCATTCGAGAGGCAGAGTACTACCGTCGGGCTTATCATGACATAGTTCCCCAAGCAGACTGGGTCCCAAAATATTCAGAGCGGGTCAGCCAGAGACCACCAGAGGGTCATGGTGACAGGGGTGAGGGCAGCATTCATAGAGATCGAGTGTGATCCAGATGATACACTTTTTGCATGTTACGGGCTCATTTTTGATATCCTGATGGGAATTTTGTATTGATTGACATATATGTATAGTGATTTGATTTATTATTTTTTTGTACTATGATAGTGATATGATGATATGATATATATGAGTCGATTTTGATGCGATGTACTGTGTATCTTTATCTATGCATGTATGATTTATTTCTATATGCTTTGCAGTGATGTTTTATGGATGCATTTATTTCCAATTATGTTTATGCAATTATTATGACTAACAGATCTATATTATGTTCACTTATGATATGATGTGCAATGATGTTATCTATATGATGATTTATTTTACGTCGATGCAATATGTGATATGGATTGTAATATGATCAATGATGTATGCAAATGATGTCTTAATGCGAAATGATATGTGATATGCTTATATATATAAGATGATTCATGGATGGATGTGATATGATGCGATGGTCATGATATGATGCTAATGAAATGGTGTTATGAGATGCTTAGAATAACAAAATGTTATTATCCTAAATGATGATGTATGTGATGCAATGATATGCTAATACAAGGTGATATGTCGATGTGTAATGTAAACGTAATCTGATGATAATGATGTTATATATATTATGCAAGTATGTATGCCTACTAAATTAAATGCTTATATATCTATTGCTTATGAATATGCAAAAATGATGATGGAATGCTTTTGTTCATGCTTATGTGATGATTTATATGATAAATGGTAATATGAAATGCAAATGAATGCTATACGATGTAATGGGTGAAATGTAATGATATGGATGCACCTATTGAAGAATGTTTATGATAAACTATTTATGGTGATGAAAAATGAAACATGTATGTTTCCTATATGATATGTTTATGCAATATGCTAATGATTTGTGGATGCAGGATCGATGGCGATGATGGTGATGATGATCAGCTATCATAGTACCTTGTTAGCATGGTCAGTGAGAAAAGAAGAAGTCATTTCAACAAGACACAAGATGACACAAATGCAAATGATGATGATGATGATGATGATGATTACTTGTCGAGGAATTCGGATTTTCAAAGGGCCATATTTTCTTATGTTTGATAACACACGTGGTATGATGCATCAAGGTATAGCAAACCAAGATGGTGTTGTACCCAGTGTGATGGACTTTGACTCGACAATCAGATAGGAGTATTCTTGTTCACACCTGACATACGAAAAGCTTGCTAGGATGCACTTCAGAAGTTTCAGACACCTCAAACCAAAACACGGAAAGGTAAACCTATCCCTGTAATATTCAACAAGTTGCCTTTGACCTCTTCCATACATACCTACCAAAGCAAGTATTTGCCGAGGTTATATTGCAAGAACGTCCATCAAGCACAGCAAACAAAAGATAATGATCATTTCCCCATTCCTATTTCTCTAAATCCGCTGTTTTGGGATATCATCGAGACATCCTTGGAATGAGCGCATGTAAGATAAGTCAAAAGATAAAGACCAAGTAAATAAAAAAACTGATGCTCTTCAATACTGCTAACGGAAAGAGGATGTGTTTTCTAAGATGATAACTGAAACTTATTGCCAAAAGATAATGCCCATTGTAGGAAGGATTCATCCTAGGACATGTTAGTCGATGGTGGCACATCATTTCGTTTATAAGGGATGATTGATATGAGACAAATTCAGATGATGTGTTACCGATACGAAGAGATAACCAACTTGCTTACTCATTGACTTAGACGTAAGACTTGACATTTTGAGTTTTCACTTTTAAACCTGTTAGACTTGTTTCTGACTATTTCACCAAAGGTTGATAATGACGATCATTTTATTATGAGTGGTGTTTATTGTGGGTGTAAGCGAGATCAGATGGATGGATTTTTTCAAATATTTGGATGTTTTTGATGTTTTTGCAATGTTTTGAGGCTGTTTTTGCTATTTTTTGAGATTTTGCAAATGTTTTGGTTTTCGATTTTTCAAATGTTTTGGGATTTTGTGAGATTTTGACCAAGATACTAACCTAAAGACCTATCCTAGGGGTCTCGAGGGCTGGTCGACAGACTAGCCTTGCCTACGTTATACACGCAAAGACCACGTAGTTTGACTAACAACTTGACCGATTCACAGATCACGATATACATGATGAAATGTTAGCTTATTATGATGGACTCCTATAGGAATGACCTAAATGTCTCAAGGGATGATCAAAGATCAACCTTGCCTACGTTCAAGCTTAGAGATGGTGTAGTTCGACATGACGATCCTATTTTTGGATTTTGATATGTTTTGATGTTTTTGGATTTTTTGATTTTATGATGTTTTTATATTTTCTGATTTGAAGATATTAAGATCATACATGAATCTCATCTGATGAGAATGTGCCCCCAGCATGATGCAATAGACTACTCTGATAAAAGCAGGAAAATTGACCTTGAGGATGGGTCGAGTAGTACTAGGAGGGATCATGATACGAACACAGGACCAAGCTATGGTGGGGATGCAAGTGGATGAGTGATGAATGGAGACCTGAATGTGATGGATGATGGAAGCGAAATGGATGGATGATGTCAAACAAGCTGCAAAGATCCTAGTGGATGGAAAGTGCTTATTATACACAAGGTGCCTGTTTGCCAAGTTTTCACCAAGGTACTTTCCCAAAGTGCCACCAAAGTAGTTCTCTCTAGAGGATGATTTTTTTGATCCTTTTTTTTTTTTGTTACCAAGACACCTGTTTGCTAGATTTTTGCCAAAGTAACCATTTTTTCAAGACTTTTTCTGATTTTTATTTTTGGATTTTTTGGATTTTTTGGTTCTATACCTTGAAAGAATTAGGCATAAAACTTTTTGAGATGGGAGCTATTCATGGGCTCCTATAGAGGTTCCCCTTTGGGTGTTGATAGCTGATATGCCCCTGATGTATAACTTGCTGTTATGACAAATGATCCTAACAAATTAGGTTCGAACTTGCCTTTGCTACTGGGGTTTGAGACATTCTTCTGATTTTCTTTTAAGACCAATTCTCTGACTTGGAAAGTCCTACTTATGATTTTTTTGTTGTAGCTACGTTTGAGTCTATTTTGATAGACTTGCAGATGATTCAAAGTGTCTATGCGTCTCTCATCCAGTAACTCCAACTTGTTTAATCTTGATACCCAATAGTCCTCATCAATGATGAGGTTTTGCAATGATATTCTGAGGGATGGGAGCTCGATCTCAATGGGGAGTACGACTTCTGATCCGTAGACCAAGAAGAATGGGGTGGCACCAGTGGGTGTGCGAATGCTGGTTTGATAAGCCCAGAGGGCGGGATTAATCTGCAAGTGCTAGTCACGACCTGCGTCATTGACTGTTTTCTTGAGGATTTTGAGGATGGTTTTTTTTGTAGCTTCTGCTTGGCCATTGCCTTGGGGATAGTACGGGGTGGAAAAGCGATGCTAGATTTTGAATTTCTTGCACAAGTCGCGAACCTCCTAGTTCTTGAATGGTGTCCCATTATTTGAGATAATGGCTTGTGGGACACCGTAACGACAGATGAGATAGTTCAGGATAAATTTTGAGATCTACTTCCAGTGATATATGTCATGGGTATGGCTTCCACCCACTTTGTGAAGTACTCAGTTGTAGTTATGATGAACTTATGGCCATTAGATGAGGTGGGTGTGATTTTTCCAATGAGATTGAGTCCCCATTGTGAAAAGGGCCATGGTGTAATAATCGGGTGAAGCTCTTGAGCTGGAGCATGGATGAGGTCCCCATGCTGCTGACATTGTAAACACCTTTTAGCATGATCATGCGCTTCTCTTTCCATTGTGGGCCAATAATACCCCATCCTCAGTAGTTTCTTGGCGATGTTCATTCCACTCGAGTGTGAGCCACAGATACCGTTATGAACCTCGATTAGAGCAGTTAATGCCTCCTCAGTGTTTAAATAGCATATTAAGGTACCTTCTATGCTTCTATGGTATAAGGTATCACCTAGGATGACAAATTTGGATGCCTTTTTGATAAAGGCTCATTTTAGGTTTGATGGGAGGTCAGCGAGTATGACTCCTATTTGAAGATATGTGTAGATGTCATCGTACCAAGGATCACCTGGACCAACGATTTCACACACATATTCTGATTATGGTACCTCAAATGTGGGAACAAGAAGCTGCTCAATCAGAAATTCATATTTCAGCATGTTATGAGGGATGTCTAATAGAGACCCAATTGTAGCCATGGCATTTGCTGCTCTGTTGTTGGTTCTTGGAATCTACTCAAATGTTATGTCGATGAAAGATTCTTTGAGAGTCTCCACCAATTTCTTGTATGGAGTGAGCTTATCATCCTTAGTCTGATATTCATTATTGACCTAATTTATGATCAACTAAGAGTCTCCATACACCTTGAGAGCTATGATGTTCCATTGCACTGCTATCCTGAGACCTATAGTGAAAGTCTCATAGTCCACTATGTTGTTGGTGCAAGGAAATGCCAATTTGTATGACTTCGGTATGTAATACCCTCATGGGGTGATGAAGAAGAAACCAACTCCTGATCCATGTTATGTGTATGAACCATTGAAGTATAGTTTCCAATGGTCAGCTACATTGAGGTTAAAGATGGATTCATCTGGGAATTCTAAGACAAGAGGGTTCTCAGAATAAATAGGTGCTTCTGCTAGTTGATCTGCAATAACCTAACCTTTAATGGCTTTTCTCCCCACATACTTGATATCATACTCTGATAATATCATTACCCATTTTTCCATTCTACCTGTGAGCATTGCCTTTGATAGGAGATACTTGAGGGGATCAATTTTGGCAATAAGCTTTATCTTGTGTGCCAACATGTAATGTCTGAATTTTTGGGATGCAAACACTACGGTGAGGCAAGCTTTCTCGATGAATGAGTAATTTAGCTCATGACCAACCATTGTCCTACTGATGTAGTAGATGGCCCTCTCCATTTCGTTTTCATCATGCTGAGCTAGGAGAGCTCCAAGGGTTGTTGTTACTGACACATATAAGATCAATGGCTTTCTTGAGATAGGTGGCATTAAAACTGGTGGTGTCAGTAGATATTCATTGATTTTGTTGAATGCCTCTTCGCATTTTGTATCCCATTTATATGCTACCCCCTTGTGGAGTAGGTGAGAATATGGATTCTGCTTGTATTCCAATTGTGCTATGAATTGTCAGATGGATTGAAGTCTGCCTTGGAGACCTCTCAGTTGTTTTAATGTCTTTGGTGCTTCAATCTGTAGGATTTCCTTCACTTTTTCTGGATCCACCTCGATACCCTCATGGAGACTATGTATCCTAACAATTTACTTGATTATACACCGAGCACTTCTTGGGATTTAGTCTAACTTTGTATTCCTCCAGTTCATCAAGATAGCACTTAGGGTTGCTATATGATCTTGTCTTTTCTTGACTTAGCTAGAATGTTGTCGACATAGTCTTGTTGTTTTATGAATCATGTCATGGAATATCAATGTCATGGCTCTTTGATATTTTCCTGCAGTTCTTTAGGCCGAATGGCATCATGTTTTCAATAGTATGTCCCCATGAACAAGTGAAGCTGTCTTATGTTGGTCTTCTTTTGCTATCATGATCTAGTTGTATCTGAAAATCCATCCATTAGTGATAGCATCTCATGTCCTGCTGTCATGTCTACTATCATAATACGATGTTGGGAAGCGGGAAATCATCCTTGGGACATGCCTTGTTCAAATCTTTGAAGTCATGCAGATTGATGGCTCCGTCAAGTTTTGAAAGCGGGTACCAAATTTGACACCCATTCGGATAATCAATTGGTCGGATAAATCGCATCTAACAACTTTGAGTTCCATTTTGACTAACAGTTGATTTGAGGATGCATTTTCCAAAACTTTTGTTTGGCCTTCTGGATATCTGCTAATGATGAACCAGGTCTCTAGATCATACGGCATGTCAGCATAACCTCCATGAAGTTTATTTTCCTTTCCTTTAGGAATCTTCTAGGAGTTCTTGCTCTTGATAATAATGATTCCACTTAAAATGTGATATCGGGGTCTCCTCTGTTCCTAGGTTGTTGGATTGCATTTTTCGGCCAAGACTGCTGACTTCTCTTGATGAATAGCTCTTAGAGGAAGATTGAATCCTTCATCCTCGGGCACCTCACAGAGGTTTTCACTATTGGACACGTCCTTTCTTTTTACTATTTTCTTGTCAGAGAGTGCCATAGTGTGGTTTTCACTCAAGGACTTGGATATGATTCTTAGTTTCTCACTTTTGTGACTGAAGGATTCAATCATTTCCTCGTAATAGGCATGTGTGTCCAACTCCATTATAAATCCTGCCTTGTGATCTCAATCTGGAACGTTATCTCTCAATCCCATGAATTCTGAGAGCGCTTCATCATTTTGGAATGTATCGAGAACTAGTGGTCCTCGTTGGTCATAGTTGATCAGTTGGGGGTACACTAAATGGATCTCATGATTTTGATGATCGGATTCAAAGGATAGGGTGCTAATCATATGCAGGGTGATGTCCTCAAATAACCTAGGTAGATTGGTCAAGGTATCTGTTAAAATAAATATTCAAACAGCTCCCTTCGGGTTCTTTTGTAAATGTTCGTGCGCCGGCCTGTGCATCGCCAAGTTTATTCGGCTTTCCGTCAGGTTTTGATCTCCCCCTTTTGCACATCCTCACTTCGCAGCTCCAGGTAGCGGCTTCCCTTTCGGGTCCCGAAAGGCTGCACTGGGTGTCCACGTGTCTCACTGGCAGAGGATTTGATTTCTTTTTGCCTTGAGGTCTCTTTGGGTTGCGAAAGCCTTCTACGGGGGCTATCACTTCTAGGATTGTTAGAGGGACCCACATATTTCTACGTGGTAGAGTATCGCAAGCTTTTCGTGCAGGGATGAAATAAGCAGCTGCGGACTGCGAAATGCTTCTGCAAGCCTTCTTTTATTTTGGTGGGCCCTACCTTATGCCAGGTGGCGGTCGTTCGCAACCTTTGCAACATAGCAAGGAGGTGAACACCGCGGGCTGCAAAACGCTGCCACGCGTCTTTCGCACCCGGTTTATGCAACTTTCTCTCCATATCAAGAAGGACTTCAGCCCCTTGAACACGTGTTGCTTCTTCACAATCTCTTGGCAGCAGTAAGAGGAATTCTCATTCGGGTAGCGACGGGCTGCCACGTGCCTTACACTGATTCTTGAAGCAGGCGATAGACTGGCTGAGGGAAACTATGCTATTGGGTGCCGCTCTTCATGAATTCTAAAGTGGTGGATGACACTTGTAGCCTCGAGCCTGGTTGGGACCACTGCCATCATTACGAGGGATTCACCTGCACCAGGATGACTAGATGTTGTGCTCTAACTCATTGCCATTGTAACGGCATTGAGAATCTTCTGATTCAGACATCATTGCAGGAGATTGTGAGATCTTTTCTGTTACGGCTCTCCAAAGCGATGGGAGTTTTCTCTCCAGCTATATATACTCTCTCTGTCGACAAGAACAAAAAAGGAGAATTTAAGAAAAAGGATATTAGTTTTAGCAGGAGACACCAGGCCTCTCTTATATGTTTTATTTGCAAGAAACTTTCAGACTATGCCAACTGTTCGGTCTTTCTATTTTTCATGCATTGATTAAACTATAAACTATATTTTTTATTGTCTTAAGCATTTCATTTGACAAAACTTCTATATATTGAATACAAGCTTGCTTATCTAAATCATGTTTAAATGACTCTTCTTAGTAGTAAGGGTGTATGCGATACTATTTTATGTCAATAAATGAATTATTTATGCTATAGCTTTAAGTCTCCGACGCTTTGGAACGTGACAACACCATTCAGGCCCTTAAATCCATGATTTATCGTGCCCATCAGTAGATTTTGGTGCATCGCCTTAGATTAGACTTTCCTTCATTGTATCCATTTCTTTTTCCCTTTCCAAAACCTAATATAGAAGAAGTCGGCTTCTTTAAAAATCCGGAGGTCACTCAGTTTGGCGCAAAGGGGTCCCCCTTGAACTGAGTTTCCCATAAGGCACTGTTACTTCATCAATTTTTGGCATCAACAGTTTGTCCTTTTTTTGGCACACCCGGTGGGACCTTAACTAATAAAATTTCCTTATAGAGGGGTGTATGAGTCATCGACCTATAACTAGATCCCAGACTGCAAATAACCCAGGTTTACTAGTACCTCCGCTAGAGACAGTCCAGACCACAAATCAGTTAGTAACCGTTCCATTCCCACCGCCCTTTCCTCTCACCATGTTGTCAGTCGTGAATAGAAACTATGTAGCATGGGATGCTGGAAGTCCCCTGGTAGCTCCGGTAGCGCCTGCTGTTTGGGGCGCTATCTCAGTTTCAGCCCTGAAAGCTCTTTCCAAATTTTCCGGAGATAGAACAAAAACACCAACAGAACATTTGCAGGATGTAGCGGATGTATGTCTGGTACACAGTATTACAATGCAGAATGTAGCCCTGAGGCTCCTTGCAGCGTCCTTCAAAGGCAAGGCTTTGGATTGGTACCGAACACTAACTCCTAATACCATTCGCACTTGGGATGACCTTGGAGATCCATTCTATGAAAGGTTCTCAAATGACGGAGATCGTTCTTCATTATATTATTAGCTATCCGTCATCAAACGAGCACCCCAGGAGGCTCTGATGGACTTCAATGCCCGATTTCACTCGAGTTGGCAGAGGATTCCTATGACTATCCGCCCAACTCCAGAACTGGCATTCATATTTTTTTTTGAAGTCCATTAACCCCGACATTTATGTGATGATCAAGTCTTTGGGAGGAGCCACTCTACCAGATGCTTATGCTACTGCTATCAAAGCTGACAATCATTTAATAGATTACGGGAAATTTCCTCCTCGACCTATTGTGCCGATATTTCCTGAAATATTGACCTCTGCACAAGAGAGCGCATCGACTAGTGCGCCAGCAACTCCCCAATCAGCGTACTCATATGCGGCCACTCCTGAAAGCTTGGCTTCCACATCGGGTTCTTCTAAGGATGAAATAGGCGACCTCAAGGAGATGTTGCGAACTATGGCAAATGACATAACAACCCTCAAGCGGAGCTAGGCAATGCCTCCATGGCCCGCATATCAAAACCATCAAGGTGGGTGCTCTACTTATCAACAAAATCAATATCAGAATGCACCTCGCACTAATCCACCAGCGGCAGCTACAAACCAAATGGTTCTGGTGCCTATGCCACTGGCAGGTGCATCACCAAGCTCAAGTAGAGAATTAACTGCGGGACAAAACAATCTTATTGATGACATCAATCCATGGTGCTTCCTTTGCAATGATGCGCATATGCCCCAAAATTGTCCACGTGGCAACTTACAACAAAAGGTAGCAGAGCAATGTAGTCAAGGTACTGCAACAGAAAATGGAGAATACATATATGCCTCGGCGATGGAGAATGCGGTCCTTACCACGCAAATGCAAGGAATGTCCTTAGAGCAAGAGTCTGATATTGTTCCTGATCATGCACCCTTCTCATGGATGGAAGATGAGGAAATGGTGTTTGCCAATGACATATCCACAGCCGAAATGCCGCAGGTACAGTTTGAATATAACACACGCTCAAAGAGGAGATTCATCGGTGAGCCCGTTGTTTCACTTTCGGACAGCCTGCAACACAAAGGCGTATCCGATCAAATTCCTGGCACTTCAACCGTCTCTTTGCCTTCTCAACCACGGAAGAAAATTATTATAACAAGAGCAAAGGAGCCGAAATCTCCGAGCTCGTCACCTTTTAATGTGGTGGAGCAATTAAAGAAATCAGCCGCTAATATGTCTTTATGGGACATTTTAGCTATCTCAGAACAGAAAACTATGCTACAGAAGGCGCTTCAACAAGAGATCAACTCAGCACCAACAGAGCCGTCTGTCAGTACAGAGGTGGTTTATCAAATGCCACTAACTAAGGTTCTTGTAGACAAAGCGAAGGAATCCCATACGGAAGGCAGAGGTAGGCCAAAACCTCAACCCTTCTTCTTGACCCTCATTGTAGGGGAAAAGCTATTACACAACGCTATGATTGATTCTGGCGCTAGTACAATGGTTATGCCAAAACTGATAGCCGAAGCCTTGGGACTTAGCTACGAACCTATGAAGAAAGGGGTGATGCAGCTAGATGGAAATAAAGTTGATATTGTGGGTATCATCAAAGCGCTTCAGTTAACTCTATTTGCCTGCCCAAGTATCACGGTCCCGCAAGATACAGTGATCATAGATGTTCCTCCTATGTTCGGTCTCTGTCTATCCCAAGAATTTACTTCAAAGGTGGGCGGATATTTGTTTTTAGATTGGTCACATATAATACTTAGGACCAAGCATGGTGCAAAAATGAAGATAGAATCAGAGGCTCTACATTCCGAGCACGTGGCAGATGAGGCCCTGATCAATTTTGAAGCTGCACATACCTCTATCACCAAGCATGACATGTATAGTGTCGAACTGCTAGAAGAAGAGAAGGTGAGTGGAGACCGAAATGATAAGGAAGATGCTCAGTTAAGCGAACACATAAATAATTATCCTTTCAGGAATTATCATGCTACCAGATTGGGAAGATATGTGATTTATGATGAAGACCAGGTTCTTCCGAAGGTTGCCAAAGAATCCGACGATAACCAAACAAATGAGCTATGGACATTGTATTTTGATGGAGCAAGGAGCAAAGTTGGAGCTGGAGCAGGGGTATGTTTAATATCCTCGCAGAATGAAAAGTTGTTGAGGTCTTTCCATTTCCAACTTGCCTGTTCAAATAATGAGGCTGAATATGAAGGGTTAGTCCAAGGCCTAAGCCTAGCGGAATGAATGGGTATTAAGCAATTGATTGTATTCAGAGATTCTGAACTGATAGTTAATCAGGTCCGAGGATTTTTTGCAGTGAAGAATGTCTGAATGAGATCCTATCGGCATCGAATCTGGGACCTGATTGAAGGTTTTGAAGCTTTCAACATCCTTACCGTTCCCCGAATGCAGAATGGCAATGCAGATCGCATGGCGGTGATCGGTGCTCAGTTTGATCCTGTCTCTGACTTGCTTCGGAACAAATATTTAGTGTGAGTGCTTGTTCAACCAGCGATTCCTGACAATGATCAGAGTTGGCAAGTCTTTGAGAGTGATGAGCACATCGCCTAGTTTATTCAACACTCAGGGGAATTTGTTGATCAACTTCAACCAAAGATCGCTGAGGCCTATGAAGGACAAATTATGTAGCTGAAGTCAAATAAACTTCTAAAATGATTAGTTACTCTCGAGAATTTCTTCGATTGTAGTGATGCCCGAAATGATAAGCGGAAGTTCGTGGTAGACAAAAGTGATTATGAAAACCTTCGGGTCTCTGATGACAGGAATCTCCGGGTCAGAAAAGAAGTCCCACAACGAGATAGAGAAAGGCTTATCAGTTTCTGCAAAAAATATGGAGTAGTGGCCTGGTCCTATGATGATCTGGAGGGTTACGATCCTGGCATCATTCAACATACTATTGAGCTAACAGAAGGTGTGAAACCAGTCTAATAGAAACAGAGGCCAGTCAACCCTAAAGTTGAGGCCCTGATGGCACAAGAGCTAACCAAGCTCATTGAGTCATGTATCGTCTTCCCAATCAAACATAGTACTTGGGTATCAAACCTGGTACCAGTCAAAAAGAAGAATGGCAATATCCGCTTATGTGTGGAATTTCGAGACCTGAACAAAGCATCTCTGAAAGATCACTATCCATTGCCTTCTATGGAGTCAATCCTCCAAACTGTCGCAGGATCAGAAATGTTCTCTCTGCTAGATGGCTTCTTTGGCTATAACCAGATTCGAGTTAAAGAAGAAGATAAGCACAAGACTACGTTCACCACCAAGTGGGGAACATTTGCATATGCTAAAATTCCTTTTGGTTTATCCAATGTAGGGGCAACTTTCCAGCGAGCTATGGACATCACATTCAGCAAACTGATCAATAAGTTTATTCTAATCTATTTGGATGACCTTACTATGTTCTCTAAATCTAAAGATGATCATTTTGATCATTTGGAATTAGTTTTTCAAAAGTGCCAGGAGTTTAGGGTTTCCCTAAATCCAAATAAATGTGTATTCGGAGTATCTCAGGGCAAGCTGTTAGGGCATGTTGTGTCTAAAGAAGGTATTTCAATTGACCCCAAATGAGTAAGGGCTATCAAGGAGCTTCCCCTTCCTGTAAATAGGAAAGGTGTCCAGTCTTTTCTCAGCAAAGTAAATTTCATCAGCAAATTTATTTTTGATTTCGCGGGAATAATTAGGCCGATCACCCTGATGCTGAAAAAGGATCAAATTTTCAAGTGGACAATGGAGGCTCGGGAAGCATTTGAAAAGGTCAAGGAAGCGATCTCCACAGCCCTGGTGTTAATTAATCCAGATCAATGCAAAGACTTTATAATGTATGCCTTCAGTAGCAAGTCTAGTATCGCTACTATTCTGACTCAAAATGATAGTGAAGGAAAGGGAGAGCATCCAGTGGCGTTCTATTCCCGAACGCTAAAGGAATATGAGGCGAATTATACCTTCGTCGAAAGACATGATTTTACAATAGTAAAGGGACTTAAAAAATTCCGCCATCTAATTTCCCGCAACAAAGTTCTAGTATATGTCGCACATTCTAGTGTGCGTGAATACATCATGGAAGGAGAGATCACAGGAAAAAGGGCTAATTGGATTACCAAGATCCTGGAGTATGACATCGAGGTTAGGCCTACCAAGACTGTTAAGGGCAGAGGACTGTGTGAGTATATGGCATAGAACGAGGAGGTACCTGCCAAGAAGGAACAGCCAGAGCTCGTCCTGATAAATAGATTGGGATCGGAAGATGATTGGCTGACAGATAGAATGAACTTCATGCAAACTAGAAGGTATCCACCACGCCTCTCATCCCAAAAAAGAAGGTATTACCGGCTACAGAATTGCGGATATATGCTGATAGAAGGAGTTCTTTTCAAAAGAAATTTCAATGGTGTGCTCCTACGATGCGTTACTTCAGGGGAGGCGCAGAGGATCCTCGATGCATTTCACAATAGCAACGAAGGCAGACATTTCTCCACCAAAACTACCGCCATCAAGGTCATGCGAGCTGGATATTACTGGCCTACGCTTTTTAGTGATTCCTACTCTCTGGTAAGGGCTTGTAAAAAATGTCAGTTCTTCTCTAACAGAAGGAATAATTTAGTGATGCCCCTCAAACCTATCATGGCGGATGAACCATTTGCACAATGGGGCCTGGACTTCATCAAAATGATCAACCCAGCTTCTAGTGCCAGACATAAGTGGATTTTAACAGCTACAGACTACTTCACAAGGTGGGCGGAAGCTGTTCCCCTTAAGGGGGCAACAGAAACAGAGATTGTAGACTTCCTCGAAGCACTGGTGACAAGGTTCAGCCCTCTGAAGACAATCATTTCAGACAACACCAAAGAATTTCTAGGTACAAAGGTATGTCACTTTGCATTAAAAAATGACATATTCCTTAAAACATCATCAAACTATTATCCACAAGGAAATGGCCTAGTTGAGTCGAAAAACAAAAGCCAGGTAGGCTCATGGTACGCTGCTCCTAAGCAAGTCCTTAGACTTCGCCGCTTATGAGCTGGTGGAAGAGCATTGTTACCTATCTCTATGGAGATCCCGACCAACCATAGTTGTTGAAGTCTCTTGAGATAGAACAAAATGAAGCCATAGAGGTTCGGCTCGCTGAACTGTTGGAATTACAGGAAAAAAGGGAGAATTCCCTAATAGCTATGACAAACCATCAATAGGTGGTCAAGCGATGGTTTGACAACAAAGAGGCCTCGACTAGGGTCAAAAGCGAGACTTAGTGCTAAAATATGGCAGTGGGGCTGCTAAACCCGGTCAACCTGATGGGGTCTGGCCTATAAGGAGGACGCTTCCAAATCATTGATGCAGCGCCTAGCAGCACAGGCTGAAAAATATGGAACAAAAGCCGTTAGGAATCCCGGTTAATAGGATTCATCTTAAGTTGTTCCATTAGGCATTAAGCTCTACCTTGTACAGTTGTAAATAGCTCTTTTTATTTCCTTTCCTATTTTTGGCCTGTTCTTTTTCTAGAATCTATTGTCTTTCTACGTATTTGCTCATTATCGTTGGCGGATAAAACACTGGAGTTGCTTTACACAAAATACACTCATGCATTGAGAAATAGCATGCAAAACTTGCAAACCTAGAAAATTTTAAACACAGAAGCAAAAGTGCATGGATTTTCCTTAAAAACGAGAAGTATATATTTATATATATGTTCTTTAGTTACAAAATGGCTGGGATGCCGATTTCCAAAATGTACAAGTATCAGGATATATATTATATATAATAGCCTTTTATCAGGCTTATCTAAAATAGGAAAGTTGTGAAGTGAGCAAGCAGGCAAAGGGGTTATCTATCAAAAGGAATGACTGGCAGCAATCAACGCATTCACTGCAGCGTCCGCTTCTACCTTGTCCACGGGCTCGTCGGCGGCACTGGTAGTATCATTTGGCACAACCGCCAGTGGCGGTGGGAACACCAAGTTCCTGAAGTTAGTGTACCAGTCTATGTCGTAGGTATCATGTTGTAGCTCTGAAACAGGAAGTGTAGGGCCTGAGTAACCCTCTGCTGGTGCTAGTCACGGGTCTGTAGACGGAATCTGCTGAGGAATGGTAGCCAAACAACGATAGCTTCTTCGATAAAGTGATGCAGGTCGCTGGCTGTTGGCAGGCCTATCCCATATGCAGTATGTGCAACAACCTCACCGAGCCCATTCAAGTATTTCTTTGAAAAAATTTCTTTAACCAGCTTTAGGATAAGTGGCCAAGGAACGCAAATGTCCAGCATGGACGCTACAAAGTGTGAGCATATGTCAGTATTCACCCTATACTTATCCTCATATTCTACGCAATCCTTGCCTAGGACCCACTTAATGGCTACCAGAACCAGCGAATGCTTGTTCTTCGTCATCTTTTTCAACCTTCTAGTGGAAATCTCACCTAAGAATGTCGTCTGTGATTTAAACGAGGTTAGGCGAATTGGGGTATCCATTGTCCTGACACTGTCCCTAAGTCTTCTAAGACAATGCCGAATTTTCTCACCACCTAACCTATGAAAGGACTTGCTTAGCAATCTGCTACTGACCTATCACCTCTTAAACACTAAGTATGTTTTGTTCACTATCTACTGGCTTATTTATAGAAAATTTGACAAGACACATGCCAATCCGCCTCTAAAAAATGTGATATTATGCTAGCTGCCATCTCGAAAGCCGAGTCTGCGTTTGTTCACATTTTGGGCTGGTACATGCATGATAGCACGGCTCAAGGTGTGCTTAATTAAATGGAGTTGATTAATTAGTCTTAAAAAGGTGGTACTTATTGGTGAAGAGATGTATGGCTGTAGACTATTGTGTCACCTCTCAAGCACATCCCAGAGCCTAAGGCGATACTCATATCTTTTCAGGCGGTGATCGTTTGCTTGGCGTAATCATTTCGGCCAGGATATTAATTGTCAGTACATGCTAACGCAAGGTTAGAAGGCCAATTGCAAGCTCAATTTCCAAGGAGATCAGGGCATATCACATGATCGCCCAAATGTAATGATGAAATCCAGCTGCCTCAGAATAGCAATCAGTTCATCTTGTACGAGTTGCCAGATTAACGGTACATGTCGAATTAAATGCAAAAGGCTTACTTTCACCTACCACCTTGGAAAAAGGTTGCTATTATTGCATGAAAAAGTTTAATATTTTAAAGTCTTTACAAACACAAGGGAAGTGCAAAGTGTTTTCTGTCTGTCTATCTAGAGCAAGCATATTCGCAGGCCAGAAGCTTACAAGTTCTATAGAGAAAGAAAAATGTCAGAATCTTCAGTTTAGCTGATGCAAGACGAGATTAGCCAAGAACTGTTCACGACTATTCATTCTTCGGCTGAGGTATACGTATACAAGGATGTAGCATATGCCATGCTTAGTATACCTGTGAAGACGAGAAGAGCCCACACGAAAGAGTTGGATAGACCCAAGGAATGGAGTAATCATAAAAAGGTTAAGGAAAAATGGGATAATATCTACGACCCAAAGCTTGCAAAGAACCCTAAATCCCTTAGAGAGGTAGCTTGTGCAAGGTTATCAGTAGCAAAGGCAGACCAATCCACGGCAAGTAGAGTATGGTATAGCGGTATCCCACAATACATGGTCCCATTGGTGCACTATTGCCCGGAGGTGGTCGACGCGGCTTTTCAGTGCTATAATCCAGATACCCACTGCATTGAAGGTCACAATTTAAGGGTTCATATCAGCCCAGAAGCTATCTGACACATGTTATGTATCTCGGATCCAAGCAGAAGGAAGGAGACTATCGAGCCTTTTCGCCCAAGCAAGGGGGAGAAAATATGGAAGAAAATGAAAACCGGCTCTGATTTCTTGTTAGAGGAGACTAATAGGAAAGGTATTGCATCCGCTAAGACACCAAGTATCCCTTTATCACGTGGTTCATTCTGCGATGATCTCTAGGATGCCATGTCCATGCTGGCATTTGTTTGCGGCCGAAACTCTGATAAGAAGATCAAGGCTTTTCAGCTGGGCCCTGCAATACAGTTTCGCAAATAGCATGAACTCTTCTGGTATGATTTTGCTAACTTCATGGTTGAAGAAATGATATATCAAATGGAGAATTATCAGGAAGAGAAGAAGTTTAGATTTTTTTCCTACCTGGTCCACATGTTCCTGCATCAAAATCTGGATTTCTTCGCCCGATTTCTTCCGCTATCAATTTTTGATGAGCAGAATAAAAGAAAGCCGGTGTCTACATGGACACCTTTCCTTTCCGCAACATATGACTATTATGCATTCGCGGACTATTTCATAGCCCCAGTTTTGAATGATTTGATCGGAGAAGGTGATATTGTTTGGCTCACCCAGGAGCAGACTGGATTTATGCAAGGCTACACCCCTGCTTGTGACTGGTTCTTAGGCAAGGATTTCACAATCCTTCGAATACGGGGCTTTACTGGCAAACCTTTCCTGCTCTCGGCTTGCATCACCGATAGAGTGCTCACGCTGGAAGTTTTCTGACAAGTGTGTGTCATTGATTTCATGTTCTGTAGCAGCGGAAGTGTCAAGAAGAAGGGATTCTTCACTTGTCCGAAGAGTTTTAAGTCGGTAACTCTAGTTAAAAAATAATCACACAAGCTGTTAGAGGAGAAGCTGGCACATCTAGAGTTGGTACTAATAAATGATAAGTGGGAGTACAACCCTTTCAATGACCTGCCAGAAACACATATGAAGGTTACCCATGTTCCCCGACCATACTGGGAGAAGTGGCTTAATCCACGGACGGGTAGAGAGGAAGATTTTGTTGAATTAGCGCAAATCCCT